>CAUYON010027180.1:0-14707 GCA_963573935.1 Arctocebus calabarensis
CACTAAGTTTTTGTGTTTTTTTTTTGAGACAGAGCCTCAAGCTGTCACCCTGGATAGAGTGCCATGGCATCACAGCTCACAGCAACCTCCAATTCCTGGGCTCAAGCGAGTCTCTTGCCTTTGCCTCCCAAGTAGCTGGGACTACAGGCGCCCGCCACAACGCCCGGCCATTTTTTGGTTGCAGCCATCATTGTTGTTTGGCGGGCCTGGGCTGGATTCGAACCCGCCAGCTCAGTTGTACGTGGCTGGCGCCTTAGCCCGTTGAGCCACAGGCGCCGAGCTGACACTAAGTTTTGTTATAGAGGCTAGTGTGTTTGGCACTCATATGGGAAGCATCTCATCTAGCTGGTGAAGGAATCTAAGAATGCCTTACATCTCTGTTTTAGTTTAGGGCTGTGGTCAGACTTTTTACCACTTTGAATATAAAACTGGAGTTCAGACTAGCTTCTCAGCTCAGTAATTTTGAACTTTAGGAAGTTATTCAGTTTTCTAACCTGAATTTCTCTATTTGTAGAATGAGAATATTAATACAGTCCATAGGTGACCGCTTCCCTACACTGATGACCTCTGTAATTGCACCATGTGTGCTTAACAGTACAGCAGGCCTAGTTCTGTATGCCAGCCTCCTCTGTGTGTTGACTAGTGTGCTATGTCACTTGAGTGGTCAACTAACAGAGGTTCTACTGTACTTTCTATACCATAAGATTTTTCTGAGAATTAAGTGAGGTAATGTGACTAAAGTGCTTAGCATAGTGACTGGCACGTAGTCTAAGTGCTCAGTGAATGTTAGCTGTGATCATTATTCTTATTACTATCATCATATTACCATATATATGTGTTTGACGAGTCCCAAATGGTCTAAGGTGGTGGGAAATCTATTTTATTCCTTCTTTATTTGCTTTAGCTTAATTAGATTTAGGAAATATTAATCTGGGCTTGGTGCCTCTGGATTCAAAGATGATTAGTATATAATCCTTGCCTTCAAGGAACTTGTACTTAGATGTTTAAAATGGAATAGTTTTAACTGTACAGATTTTTTTAAAAAGGTGTATCTTCTAAAATGTCAAGTTTTGATAAAAAAAAAAAAGTCCAGGTGAGAATGTGGTTTGAACATTTTAAAGCCATCTTAGAACTTTTGTAAAACATTCTTTGATTTGTGGCTCTTGTTTGTTTATTCTAGCCAGCACCCAACCAAGTCACTTTTCATCTGCCACTGCATCGTTACTATGCTATGTTTTTGAGTAAGGTGAGACTGTCTTTAAATAATTCTCTTTTTTTTTTTTTTTTTAAGTTTTGGGAAATGAGCATTGAATTAGTAACTTCTTTTATCATAATTTTTAGGCTGTGAAATGTCAAGAATTAGATTTGGATTCTGTTTTACCAGATCAAGAAATGTTAATGAAACTAATGATTCACCCACTCCAAATTCAAGTATGTATTCAGGCTTTTAAAAAGTTTTTTTTTTTTTTTTTTAACGTTTTGAATTGAATTATTGGTTAAATGATTCTTCCTTTGTTTTTTATCATTGTTATTTTAGCCAAATATTTTTTCTTTTTCAGAATATAAAAGTATAAGTTTGTTTTGTATAAGAGAGAGGGGAGTAAGTAGGGTAAGAGAAAAGAAAGAGAGAGAAGAGAGCAGAGAGGAAGGAGTGAGAGAAAGGAAGATGGGGGCTAAAATGTTTGAAAGCCTCCTTTTATAAAAAAATTTAAGTTCTCATTTTTATCAGATTACATGCAGTTAGCTATTTTCTTTGTTATATGGGAGTTTTAACATGCTGTAACACTGTTTTCAGTGTCAGGACACCCAGCAGATTTTAGACGTGATGCTACCACTGTTTTATTTTCTGCATGGCTTAGGGTGATTCACCTTCTGGATTCTCAGTTTTCTCATCTATAAAGTGAGAGGAGCAAGAAGAGAGAAGAATTCGTTTGTATGAGCACTGTGATTTCTTTTAGTTCTGACATTATAATTTTGTAGACCAACCTTTTATGTACATTAGAGGGACATGAACTTCCATTTGTTTTTACTAGCAATTTTAGATTTGTTAATTACTATTGGTCTTTAACTCTGGAGTTTAGGAACAAGTAAGAGATAAAGTTATAACTACTTAGTTTTAGTTGATAGTGTACATAAATACATGAAAAATTAAATACTATTGTAGTAAGAAAACTTACTCTAAACCCACCCTTTTTTACTTCCAGTTATTTAGAAAATGAGCTTAGATTGAAGATTGAGTTAGGGTGAATTAAAGATGTGGATTGTATTCATTGACTTTGAACGATTACCTTTATTTTGTATTTATTCCAGTATGTTTCTTTAAACATTATGTATGTTAGAGTTTCTTTATTGTTTGTGTGTTTCTTGTTTTTTTTTTTGGAGGGAGAAATAGAGTGAAACATAAGCATTGATTTCTCATGAAAGGTTTCAGTAAAAATTATTACAAATGTATCCAGAGGTTTCAGTAAAAATTATTACAATATATCCAATGTATCATGGAAAACTAACTCATGTATAAACTCTAAAAAATGTGGCTATATAAAAATAGCATAATCATTATTTTAAAAATGTAAAAGTATACATTTGGACTGAATATCTTTAACATTGGACAGAATGTTAGGTTCATACTATGATTAAGCCGTAAAATATTTTGAAATAGTTGTTAAGTATAATATAATTTTATAAAGATTGAATTTAAATAATTTATTATTTGTCCACTTTACTTACTTTTCATTTTATTAGGCAAGTCTTGCTGAAATCCACAGCAATATGTGGGTAAGAAATGGTCTGCAAATCAAAGGACAAGCCATGACCTATGTGCAATCTCATTTCTGTAATTCCATGATTGATCCTGACATTTACCTATTACAGGTAACCGAACGTGGTAATGCAAATGTTGTATTTTAGTAGTGTCTGCTATTTGTACCCATTTTAATTTGTATAATAACTCATTGATGACGTGGAAAGGCAGTGCCATTGAAAGAAGAATTCATTGTTTAATCCCCAAGAGAAAAAGGATATGCTACATCACATAGTGCCACAAGGGAAGCCCTAGGGCAGTGGTTCACAACCTTCCTAATGCTGCGGCCCTTTAATACAGTTCCTGTGGGTCACAACCCACAGGTTGAGAACCGCTGCCCTAGAGGTTTAGTCAGGAGGGAGAAAGGAATGAAGAGTGAGCCTATGTGGGCCTTTTTTTTGATTTCTGGAGGAAAGGCAGGGCAAGGCAGGATTGGCTAGCTGGATAATTCTGGCAGGCTTTGTGGCTTAGGGGTTATACCTCGCTTTATGATAGTTGGCCCTGGGTTATTTTAGGGCAGGAGAAATACCGGGTTTATGTGTGAGAGTTAAATAAACATGGTGGTTGGTTTGCACAAGTGGCCTGTTCTCAAGTAAGAGATTTTAGGAATCAGCTGGCTCTGAGAAGGGCAGTCTCTCCCGGGGTCCTTAAGACCCCCCCCCCCAAGATGTCAAAGCATCATACGATATAGAAAATAAAGAACACTATTAATAGAAGAATAAGTAAAACAGAGTATTGAAGCATTTTCTTTTCTTTCAAAGGTTTGTGCTTCTAGACTTGACCCAGATTATTTTATTTCATCTGTTTTTGAAAGGTAAGCATAGTTTTGTTAAGACAGGTATTAGAAAGTGTTTGAGATTTAAGTTAATTTTGTTTTAACCTCTAAAAATCTGTCTCAAATATTTCTTCTTATAGATTTAAAGTAGTGGATTTGTTGACAATGGCATCACAACATCAAAATACAGTACTTGATGCAGAGCATGAGAGATCTATGTTAGAAGGCGCTCTCACTTTTCTTGTGATTCTTTTGAGTCTTCGTTTACACTTAGGTAAAACCCACTGATACTAACACTTAGGTATTAACAGTTCTTTTCCCTTTCCTTTGCTCTCCCTGATGGTATTAACTGGCTTATTGAAAAAAGGAAAGGAGATGTATATATTTAAACATTGTTTTAAACTCTTGACATTATACAATTGATATACCTTTTAGAATGTCTTTTAACAAGTACTTTGCTTAAGGGAATGGCAAGGTATATGTTATTAAGTATGTAATGTCTGATTTCTTTAAATATTTAGTTTGACAGTTGATATCTCTGACATTTATCTTTACACTTCTTTTATTGTGAAGGTACATACTCATTCTTTCAAATGCATGTTTTGGCTTGTCATTATGTGACAAAATTTTTTTAGACCAATTTTTGTGAAACCATGGATAAGTCAAAATGTTTACATTACTTTCAAATATCTGTTCTGTCAGCTCCATGCTGTAGCACAGTGGTTATGGTGCCAGCCGCATACACTGAGGCTGGTGGGTTTGAACCCAGCCTGGGCCAGCTAAACAACAATGACAACTGCAACAAAAAGCTGGGTGTTGTGGTGGGCACCTGTAGTCCCAGCTACTTGGGAGGCTGAGGCAGGAGAATCACTTGAGCCCAAGAGTTGGAGGTTGCTGTGAGCTGTGACACCACGACATTCTACTGAGGGCAACATACTGAAATTCTCGTTCAAAAAAAAAAAAAAAATCTGTTCTGTCATGGAAGCCATGCAGTGTAGACAGCTTGAAATATCAGGAAACTATTTGGGAAGGATTTAACTAATGAACACAGTGCATCCATGGCTTAAGAAATTTCGTTCTGATGATTTTAATCTTAAAAATGAGCTGTGTGGTTGATGTGAGACTAGTGTGGATTATGATGAGCTGAAAGCTGTCGTGGAAGCAAATCCATCTCAACCTTCGCATGAATTAGCAGCAAGGCTTGATGTTAACTAATCCAACAATATTGGACTATTTGAAACAAATCGGCAAGATAAAAAAGCTGGATAGATGGGTTACACATGAATTAAATCAGTGTTAGAGACATTTTCTTGAAGCCTGCCTTTATTTGCTGTCATGACATAAAGGTGAGCCATTTCTACACCATGTTATTACGCGTGATGAAAAATGGCCTGTAGGGCGGCGCCTGTGGCTCATCGAGTAGGGTGCCGGGCCCCATATACCAAAGGTGGCGGGTTCAAACCCGGCCTCAGGTGAACTGCAAAACAGAAAAATAACCGGGCGTTGTGGCAGGCGCCTGTAGTCCCAGCTACTCAGGAGCCTGAGGCAAGAGAATCGCCTAAGCCCAGGAGTTGGAGGTTGCTGTGAGCTGTGTGATGCCACGGCACTCTACCCAGGGCGATAAAGTGAGACTCTGTCTCTCTCAAAAAAAAAAAAAAAGAAAAAAGAAAAACGGCCTGTGTTGGCATGGCCGGTAATTAAAAACATATCACTCTGGAAGGCCAAGGCTGGTGGATTGCATGAGCTCAGGAGTTTGAGACTAGCCTAAGCATGAGCAAGACCCCATCTCTAAAAACTAGCCAGGTATTGTGGCAGGCACCTATAGTCCCAGCTACTCAGGAGGATTGTTTGAACCCAGGGCACTTTATCTTGGGGTAACAGAGTAAGACTCTGTTTCAGAAAGAAAAAGAAAAAAAAGAAAAATGGATTCCTTTGACAATCACAAGTGTTTGCCACAATGGTTGGATAAAGATGAAGTGCCGAAACACAGTCCAAAACCGAATATTCATCAGAAAAAGCTAAATGGTATTCATTTGATGGTTGAGTGCTAGTATTATCCACTACAGCTTCATGAAATCTGGTCAAATGATTATAGCAGATATCTGCTGTAATCAGTTGGATGAGATGATGATACATGTGATTAAGCAGGTGAGAGTGGTTCAGTAGAGACAGGCCAGTCCTTTTGGAAAAAAAAGTCAATATCACATGCTGCACAAATAATAATACTCAAACTACAGAAGCTGGACTTAGAAACTCTGTTATCCACTATATTCACCAGACCTTGCAGCAACTGATTGCTACTTCTTGCGAGGAAAATTATTCAATTCTCAATCAGCTGTGGAATATGCCTTTTGCAATTTCATCAACACTCGCTCTTGAGGCTTCTTTGCTGCTGGCCTAAACAAGCAACTATTCAGATGGCAAAACTATCAGATGTCTCTATAGTTTAGGCACATAGTTTGGTTAATTATACTGCTTCTTATTTGAGATACAATGAACTAAACTTTTGATTTGAAATCGGACATTTCATATGTAATAACCTGCAATTATATTTGAGGCATCGCTCCTTTTTAATTTGAAGCATCTCATATTTGGTAAAACAGCTTAATAAAATATTTGGTAAGTTGTTTCTTTATAATTTATGTATACACTCAGATTTATTAATTGTGTTTTTAATAATTTTAGGAATGTCTGATGATGAGATTCTCAGGGCAGAGATGGTTGCTCAGCTGTGTATGAATGACAGGACACATAGTTCATTACTGGACCTCATATCCTTTTATTACGTTTAATTTTCTGTTAGTTGCAGGATCTGAAGTAATGATTTTGTTATAAATTAAGGGCATATCAATTTTTTGGTTAAAAATGTTTTGAAGTTTAAAAATAATAAAAAGAGAACCCCCAATTGTTTGCCAGAGTATGTGTCCAGAGCTGGTAATAGGTTTTTTACTTCCTATTATTACTTCCTGGGTGTTCTCCTTAGACTTCAAGGTAGACCTCAGGACCAATGGCTTTGGGCACTCTTAAGTTCTAACCTTCTAGGACAGCATTAGTAAAAGGAAGGCTGTACTTTTTGTAAAAGGCAGCTAGGTTTACCGTATCTATGTAGCCAAGCCAGAATTCATGGTTCACAATTGTTGTTACCAAGTAAACACTCTGTGGAATTATTGTTAGAATTCAATTTTAAAGAATTTTCAAGTTTATAAATTACCAGCTAGAAGCTGGGGACTTTAGTTCTTTGTATAGGACAGTATACAATGGGAACCTTATTTTTAGGTAATGAAATTTTAGTCAGCGATTATCATGGTTTTTATTTTTTGTGTTTCATTTGTTTGTTTGTTTGTTTTTGAGACAGAGCCTCAAGCTGTCACCCTGGATAGAGTGCTGTGGCATCACAGCTCATAGCAACCTCCAATTCCTGGGCTCAAGCAAGTCTCTTGCCTCCGCCTCCCAAGTAGCTGGGACTACAGGCGCCCACCACAACGCCTGGCCATTTTTTGGTTGCAGCCGTCGTTGTTTGGCGGGCCTGGGCTGGATTCGAACCCCCCAGCTCAGGTGTACGTGGCTGGCGCCTTAGCCCGTTGAGTCACAGACGCTGAGCCATTTGTTTGTTTTTTTAATAGACAAGGACTCACTGTGTTGCTCAAACCAGCCTCAAATGTCTAGGCTCAAGTGATCTTCCCTTTTTAGCCTCCTGAGTATTTGGAACTACCAGCATTTTCCTCTGCCCTCAAGTCTTACCATCTTATGTAGTGATGAAAATATATGACTAAATTCAATATGTGTATCTTGTGACTGTGTTTGGAAGAAATAGCTGAAATTCTGGGTTTTGTGAAATAACTTCTATTAGAATGCCTGTTTGACAACTGTGCAGATTTTTATAAGCAGCATCAATTTGATAGTTTCTGATGGTTTCCTTTAGTCATTATAGACAATGTTTCAGTGACGTTATATAGCAAACACATTTTCTGTTGCTTTGAATTTTAAAAAGAATTATACACCTAAATGTGAAAACAAATGGGAGAGAGAATCTTTGTGGTTTGCTGCTTTCCTTCTTTGCTCAAACTTGCTTAGCATCTTTTTCTTTGGGGATATACTAATCTTTTTTCTTTTCTTTTTTTTAAGAGATGGGGTCTTACTCTGTCACCTGGGCAGGAGTGCAATGGCATGATCATTTCTGTAGCCGTAAGATCCTGGTCTCAAGTGATCCTCCTGCCTTAGTCTGCTAAGTAGCTGGAACACAGGCATATGCCACTACACTCAGATAATTAAAAAATTATTTTTCATACAGATGGAGGTCTCACTATGTTGCCCAGGCTGGTTTTAAACTCCTGGCCTCAAGTGGTCCTCCCACTTTGGCCTCCCAAAGTGTCTGGCATCTTTAGAGATTTAATTTTGTGTTTTTTAAAGAATAATATTTCCTTATAAAAATCATGGCTAATTTTTAGCATATTATTTGTTTTTTTAAATGAAAGGTATAACATTTGCAAAATGATGAAAATGAAGATCAATTAAAAAACCTTTTCACCTCATTTTCTGAAATTTGATGAATTTGTTTTAGGAGAAATATACCTAGGAGCTACTACATATATACAATTGGTAGGTTCCTAGATTATAAAATTTTAAAGAATCACAATTAAAAGTTATTATTAAACTGTTGTATGATATAGCCCTCTTGTGGCCACCTTTAGATATTACAGTCAATTACTGTTTCCAGGATTTTTATAGGAAAATCATAGAGTACCTTCTAAAGCCTATGAAACTGGCTTTTTGCCATTAATGTTTTTTTCTTGACCCATACATCATATTCCAGAAAATCCTAATCCCAAAAGTGGCATTATCCCAGGTAGTTACAGCTTTGAATCAGTTTTATCAGCTGTAGCTGATTTCAAGGCTCCTGTTTTTGAACCCGGAGGTTCTATGCAACAAGGCATGTATACTCCCAAAGGTACGTTTATATACTTAAATATACTCTTTTAAATATCAGTTTTCTGTAGGTGACTTTGTGTGTACTGAAAGAAAATATTTGTTACTCATTGAACTTTGATTTTGTCTCAACTTTCTCATAAATGTATGTTTTTAATGGTAAGCAGTGATACTGTTCCCATTTCTTTGTGTATCGATGGTTTTATGTAATAATAAAGCTTCTTAGATGACTCTAAATTATAAAAGTAATTTTATGTATGAATTCTAGTTGATTTTTATAAATGACTTTAGCCATATATGAATCTGAAATTATAAAACAAAATATATATTTGAGAACATTTTAAATGCATTTGCTTTCAAAATTTGATTTTGAAACAGTTCTCACTACCAAATTTTAACTAAGAATAGTTCAAATTAAAGTCTGTATAGAATGCTAATAGTATTTACATTTTGAACCTACGTGAATGTATAGGAATCTTTTCTTTAAGTGGATGGTTGGTTTTCTCTTTATTTTTTTTAGAGACAGGGTCTCAGTTTGTCGCCCTCAGTAAAGTGCTGTGGTGTCACAGTTCACAGTAACCTCCAGCTCTTTGCTTAGGCAATTCTCTTGCCTTAGCCTCTTGAGTAGCTGGGACTACAGGTGCCTGCCACAATGCCCTGCTATTTTTTTGTTGGAGGTTGGCCAGGCCGGGTTTGAACCCGCCACCCTTGGTGTATGAGGCCAGCACCCCACTTACTATTGAGCCACAGCGCCGCCCTAGATGGTTGGTTTTCTAAGGTTTACCCCTAGATTCATGATGATATGCTTGATGATAGCCAGAACTAGGTATATTTTTTATCCAGAGTTTTGTTTAAAATTACCAGATTTTTGCCTTCCTAAGTTAAAAAGTTTAGAGTAGCAGTTAGCAGTCACATGATTCTTGACTCTCTAAACACTCATTGTCTAAATGAAAAGTCCAGTGCCCATTTCAAAGTTGTAAATAGCATACATAGTGCTATATTTGGTGAAACACAGCAGAAAAGCCTTATGATTTGGAGTTTTTCAGCGAGTTTACAAGTAGCAAGAACAATCTAGCATCTCTGATTGGAGTGTATTTTATTAAAGAAAAAGTACATTATTTCTTTATTGCAGAAAACACTTTGTGTGTAAAATTCAGATGAACTTGGGAATGGAGTTGTATTCTGGTACAGTGCAGTGTTTATTAAAATGTGGTGTGGGAACTACCTCCATCTGACTCATTTGTGGTGCTTACCAAAAATGCAAGTTCTTGTGTCTCATTCTCAGTCTGCTCAATTTCTGTGGATGGAATCTGGGAATCTGCTTTTTAAACAAGCTCTGTAGGGGATTGTTGTAAATAGTAGCGATTGAGACACTGAAATGGAATACCGGGCATTGGAGATTAGAACCAAGAATTTGAGTGTCATATTCACATACACTACTGAATTGTATTAGCTAGTTATGTTTTAGAAAATCAGGTTTTTATCTTTGGATTTGGCTTTTTATCTGTAAAGTGAGAGAAATGGAATAGATGAATATTTTTGATATTTTTAGAAAGTGATTGATGCAAGCATTTGGTTTTAGAGAACTAAGCCTTAAGTGAATTTTTTATACAAAGTCATTAAAGCTGGCCTACTCTCCTCTGCTCTTCAATCCTTTTGTCCCATAGTGACCCCTGTTATACCTGTGTGGAAATTCAGCTTCATGAAACACTGAAGCCCATTAGACTAATTAATCATTAAATTTTCTTTTATTGTTAATATTCTATAATTTTAATAAAAACATTGGTGTTTTAATTGTACAAAATAATGGTCGTTAAAGTGAAGGACAATACATGATAATAGAAAAAATAAGGACTGTCTAAAAGATTTAAAGTCATTTTTATGATTTATGATTTGTGAAGGACTTTCTAAAGGATTTAAAATCATATTTGTGATATTTTAAGATGAGTATCCTGTTATGCGAAAGTAGGGACAATGGTTGACAGTTTCTTGCACAAGAAAGTTGAAATTATAGGAATATGTAGGGTGTGGTTTACGCTTCTTATTATGTTTTCTTATTATGTTTAGTAAGAATTTTGCTAAAGAGAATGAAAGGAGAAAGAAAATCTAGGAAAGAGATACTCTTTTTTGTGTGTGTGTGTGTGCAGTTTTTGGCTGGGGCTGGGTTTGAACCCGCCACCTCCTGCATATGGGGTCAGTGCCCTATTCCTTTGAACCACAGTTGCCGCCCCCGAAAAGAGATACTCTTAAGGCAATGGTTTTAAAGTTATTCTTCTCAGCCCACCTTTTAGACTTTTGCCACATCTAAATATATGCTTAGTATTTCAGTATTTTCTATTCTTATTCTTTTAGAGATAGGGTCTTACTCACAGGCTGGAGTGCAGTAGTTTCATTACAGCTGTCTTCAGGCAAGAGGATTCCTTCAAACTTTAAGGAATCCTCTTGCCTTAGTCTGGCCAGTACCTGGGACTACCATGCCACCATGTCTGGCTGATTTTTCTGTTTCTTTGTAGAGAAGAAATCTTGCTCTGTTGCCCAGGCTGGTCTTTAATTCTTGGCCTCTCCAAGTGCTGGGATTACAGGCATGAACCACTATGTCTGGTCCAGA
Source organism: Arctocebus calabarensis (assembly GCA_963573935.1). NCBI lineage: Eukaryota > Metazoa > Chordata > Mammalia > Primates > Lorisidae > Arctocebus > Arctocebus calabarensis. The sequence continues at coordinate 11,110 of CAUYON010027180.1, forward strand.
ATTTTCTTAAACGTGTTAACTTTAAACAAAACAAAACAACTTTCACCTCTTCCTAAGCATGATTATTAGTGAAGTATCATGGTTTTTTTTTTTGCAACTTATAATTTTCTAATACACATTAAAAATTATGTAATTATTAAAATAAAAAGCTTTATATATGTAATACTTAAAATTATCTTTTGTACCACCAGTTATATGCATATCACACATAGGATAGTTTTTCCTAACAGGCAGAAGGTAAGGAGACCAAGAATCAATTTTAGCAGAGAAGCAGAAAATCTTTTTTTTTTTTAGAGACAGAGTTTCACTTTGTCTCCTTTGGTAGAGTGCTGTGGCATCACAGCTCACAGCAACCTCCAGCTCTTTGACTTAGGCGAGTCTCTTGGCTCAGCCTCCTGAGTAGCTGGGACTACAGGCGCCCGCCATAACGCCTGGCTGTTTTTTGTTGCAGTTTGGCTAGGGCTGGGTTTGACCCGCCATCCCCGGTAAATGGGGCTGGTGCCCTACTCACTGAGCCACAGGCGCTGCCTGAGAAGCAGAAAATCTTCAATAAACAAAAAAGATTTATAAAGTGAGATTCTTGAAAATTAACAACTCATTAATTTTGTTAATCTAGTTTTCATGTTTTTACCTTTGAATACATTTAAAGGTGTTTCTTTTCCTTTCTTTTATTTTATTTTTTTGCAGTTTTGACTGGGGTCGGGTTAGAATCTGCCACCCTCGGTATATAGGACCAGCGCCCTACTCCCCGAGCCACAGGTGCCGCCCTTAAAGGTGTTTCTTACTTTTTAATTGGCACCTTACAAAATACCACAATGAAGTAAGCTTTTCTAATGAGCCATTATTATATTAAAAGACTGTTGCTCACTAGTGATTGTTGACGTTAAGAGAATGTTTCTGAAGATGAAATTTTTTGATTTTTGACTTAGAAAATGTAGTTATGACATCAGGCTCAGTAAGGCAAATACTATAATCAAATTAAACTGTTCCATCTTTTAAATTTAAAATGTATTTAACAAATTTAATTCATCATTAAAGATTAACTTTATTCCTTAGACATCAATATGCTGTTTCTACTTTCTTTTGAATAATAGCTGAAGTTTGGGATCAGGAGTTTGACCCCGTCATGGTCATTCTTCGAACAGTTTACCGTAGAGATGTACAGTCTGCAATGGACAGATACACTGCATTGTAAGTCTGTCAAGTTGATTACTATTATAGTGGAATATTTTGTATTTATGTAGAAAAACTTCAATTATAACATAAGTATGATATGCTTTTGTTAAAGTATACTCTGGCTCTTAAGAAGTGACAGTAATATTTAAAGGTTTAAAAAAAAATCTGGCTGAGATTCATATTCTCCAGATCTTTGTCCAAAATTTTATGTTAATCTGATAGGAATAAATTTTATGGAACATGATCTCTAAATCAAAAAATAGAAACTTATTTAGTTGCATTTTGATCAATGGAATTAAAGACTTGATTTTGTGTTGTTCTACTTTTGAACCAGTAGAGGAGGCACAAAGTAAGAGAATAAAATTTTGTGATGTGAGAAATGGTGATGGGTGTCTATTAAAAAGTGTGAAAATATTGTTATGTTCTTGACAACTGAGAAAATAGCCAAAGCAAAATGAATTTTACTTGTAAACATTTAACAAAGTAGTTTATAATGTTAAAGATTGCAGAAGTTAAAAGTTTTGAAGATATCTTTTTAAAGGAATTTCATTTTGTATATCTCTGTAAGTTGTAGACTTTTTAAATGTATTTTCCACTTCTTTAAAATCTTAGTTGTTAACTTATATTGTTGAAAATCATAGCGTATTGTCTTTTATTTGTGCTTTTCTAAAGCTTAACTTAAACCTTTTAAAAATGAATTTTAAAAGAAAGAAATGTCTTTGATCGTGAGAAACTATCCAGGTGATATCAAAGTAATTATAGATATTAGGTGTAACTGAAACTTTTCTTTTGCTGAGACATTTCAGTAGTAGATGCATGTTGAGTTGAGGGTTCATCACAGACAAACTTCTGAAGAAAGTTTGTTATGTGGAATTAACATGTGCTGCCTGCCCTTGATCAAAATCAAACAACTTAAAAACAAACTCACAAACCAAAAACCAATTCAGCTCAGCTGTCAAGATCTCTCCCCGTTTTCTCTAAAACTTTGGGGAGATATGAGATTCTTTTTTTCTGCATTCTTAGCCATCTCTTTTTATGCTTTTCATGTGATTTTGAAATACTTTGATTAGTTTTAGGCTTTTATTAAACTTCTAGCTGCCCGTGGGAAGAGAGTTTTGTTTCTCTATCTCTTTTACATCTCAGTACCTAAGTGCTGGCACATAGTAGACATTCAAAATGTATTTGTTGAATAAATAAATGAGTTGAACATTTGAAAAAAATGAATGGTGGGAAGGATTTACGTGGAAAAACTAATGTGGACTTTTTAAACATTGTCTTAAGTGGCTTTGCCTTTTTTTTAGGATGGTAGTGGTGTTTTGTGATTTTGATTATATAAGAATTAAATATATAGTCAATTTTATTCTTCCCTTTTACGTTGTAAAGAAAGAATAGAAATTTGGACTGAAATTGGGCAGAAATTTTCAAAGCTTTCAAGGAGTCATCAAATAATTAATGTAAACAATTTTAGAGGAGAAATTTTATTTAACAGCATACATTTATTGAGTGCTTGTTATATGCCAGGTACTGTTAAAAAAATTGAACTGTTTCTTTTATTTTTCACTTAGCAGACTTTTCATTTAGCTTGGAACAGTTTTTTTTTTTGTTTAGAGCAGTGGTTCTCCTCTAGGAACAATTTTTGGCATTGTCTGAAGACTTGGTGGGGGGTGGGGTTGTTACAGACATCTATTTATGATAAAGGCCAAGTCTGCTGCCCTCTCAACCAAAATTTATGTTTCCCCAAATGTCATTATTGCCTAGGTTGGTTCACCTGGTTTAGATCCATGCTGACATATAAGAACACCTTTTCTCTTTGCAAGTGTCGTATGTTTTCAAGTCTCTTTTGTGTTAGCTTAAATCTATATCATATTTTGATTTATAACTACTTCATATAGTTGTATAAAATCTTATCCCCAAAGCTGTTTTTGTCCTTTTTTTTTTTTTGCTTTTCTATTTTGTTCTGTTTTTCTTAATTCTTTCATTTCCTCAATTTGACTTTTAAGTTTCTGTATGATTTCTTTATAGTTTGTTAGAGGTATTTCTGAGGTGCTGTGATATTTCTTAGCAGTTTAAAAATCTGTTTTAGAAGAAATGTTTACTCAAGTAAAGCAGTGACAATACATGGCAGATGAATATAGCCTTTCGCCTTAGATGAAAACCTTTAAATTTGGGCAGCACCTGTGGCTCAAAGGAGTAGGGTACCCGCCCCATATGCTGGAGGTGGCAGGTGCAAACCCAGCTCTGGCCAGAAATTGCAAAAAAAAAAAAAAAGAACACCTTTAAACTTTTTTTTTTTTTTTTGAGACAGAGCCTCAAGCTATCACCCTGGATAGAGTGCTGTGGCATCACAGCTCACAGCAACCTCCAATTCCTGGGCTCAAGCGAGTCTCTTGCCTCTGCCTCCCAAGTAGCTGGGACTACAGGC
>CAUYON010027182.1:0-15638 GCA_963573935.1 Arctocebus calabarensis
CTGTAGTCCCAGCTACTTGGGAGGCAGAGGCAAGAGACTTGCTTGAGCCCAGGAATTGGAGGTTGCTGTGAGCTGTGATGCCATTGCACTCTATCCAGGGTGACAGCTTGAGGCTCTGTCTCAAAAAAAAAAAAAAAAAAAGAGGTCTCTTGTGCATCTCACTAGTACACTCTGTTCCCACCCTGAAGGCAAACACAGTCAGCATTTTTAGGGATTTTGTTTTGTTTGAATAGTTGGTTGGTGTTTTGGTGTTTACTTCCACACTCTTATGATGTACAGTAGAATCTCCATAGTTGACCACCTTCCTACACTGGCCATTTCCTTAAGTTGACCTAATTTTTCATAGACCAGACATGAACCACATGTACTCAATGGAAGTTCTATATGTTGACCAGTTAGTTATTGCCCTGTATGTGGTCAACTTACAGAGGTTCTACTGTATTTGCTCATGTAGCTAATTTCATCTTTCATGCAGGTATTTTCCATGACTTCTATGGAATATAAGGGTCTAGCTTTCTTTTATCACTCTTTTCTTCCCCATCCCACTCATACACCTTTTCCATCCCTTCCTCTGTACAATATGATTATACCCTATTTTGATTAGAGTGATGCCTACAAGTGTTATTTATAGCTAAGCTCTATAGTATAGGTAGTATAATACTTTTTTTTCTTTTGGCTCAAACTTTTGTTTCCCTAGAGTTGTTTTTTGTTTATTTTGCCAAATATTCTGTGTGCAATCACTAATTTAACCCCAACTCTCCACCAATTGTTTAGCCTTCTCTTTTTTCTTTCTCTTCTTTTTAGAGGCAGTGTTTCACTATGCTGTTGAGGCTGGGGTACAGTGGCTATTCACAGGTACAATTACAGCTCGCCATGACCTTGAATTCTTGGACTCAAGTGATAGTCCTGTCTTAGCCTCCCAAGTAGCTGGGACTACAAGTGCACACCACTGTACCTTTTTTCTTAAAATATTGAGACACATCAAAAATTCTTTCATTTTCATCTTCTTGGAAGAAAAAAAATCTCCTCACACCTTGTAACTTGCATTGACTGAACACATGGCCTTGGACACTAGATGCACACTTGCTACCCAGGCTCTCCCTTCCTTATACCTGGGAACTCTCTTTACCTATCTCTTGTATCATTTTAGGAATGAGGAAAATTTTGAGAGATGCAAAAATCAAGAAATGTAAAATCCAAGCACATGAAAACAAATGAAGTCCTCCTAGCAACACTGATAAGCCAAGCAAATTTAAATTTGCACAGGTAAATCAGAAAAAACCCTGTTGACTGTGTTTCTTGGGAATGAAATTATGGGCTATAACATAGTCTGTCTCAAAACTTTCGTAGTGACCCACATAGCCATTGTCTTCCTCTGTCTTTCTTCCTTTTCTCATTTTGTTGGAGTACATCTTTGCATAGCTTCTGAGAATGAGTATGTGAGCGGTAAAAACTTTTGAGACGTTATCTGGAAAAAATTCAACTTATTTTCTTTGTTATTAGGTTCCAAAATTTCTTTTTTTTTTTCTTTTTGAGACAGAGCCTCAAGCTGTCACCCTGGATAGAGTGCTGTGGCATCACAGCTCACAGCAACCTCCAATTCCTGGGGTCAAGGAAGTCTCTTGCCCCCGCCTCCCAAGTAGCTGGGACTGCAGGCGCCCGCCACAATGCCCGGCCATTTTTTGGTTGCAGCCAGCATTGTTGTTTGACGGATCCAGGCTGGATTTGAACTGCCAGCTCAGGTGCACATGGCTGGCGCTTTAGCCTGCTGAGCCACAGGCGCCGAGCCAGGTTCCAAAATTTCTAACCTTCAACTATTTTCAATATCTTCTAAATCTTATAAAATTTGTTATAAATTTCTTTTCTTTTTTTTTTTTTTTTAGAGACAGTCTCACTTTATCACCCTCAGTAGATTGCCGTGGTGTCACAGCTCCCAGCAACTTCCAACACCTAGGCTTAGGCAATTCTCTTGCCTCAGCTTCCCAAGTACCTGGGACTACAGGTGCCCGCCACAACTCCTGGTCATTTTGTTGCAGTATGGCAGAGGCTGGGTTCAAATCCGCCACCCTCCGTATATGGGGCTGGTGCCCTACCCACTAAACCAAAGGCACTGCCCTGTTATAAATTTCTTAAGTTGGTTTACCCCAGATTGACTAGGAATTTCAGTAACAGTCTGAAGAATGTAATATGAAAATAACTTTGTGACTCCTGAATTTGGTAATTTGGTATCCTAAATTCCTTCCTGCCATGGTTGCATATTATAGTTATTATACATTTGTCTTGTCTTCTGCATGTGTTCCTATTTAGGATTAACAGCTCTCAATTTTTCTGAGGTCATTTTGAATTTCATTCTTATATTTTGAAGTGCTCATAACACTGTCTCTTCATATCAGCCACACTGAGCTTCATAAGCATCAAACTATTGATACTGTACAGAATGTGCTTTTAGACTCCCAAACTTACTGCCACCACTTTTAATGACTATTTTTTTATTTTTATTTATTTTTTTTGAGACAGAGCCTCAAACTGTCACCCTGGATAGAGTGCTGTGACATCACAGCTCACAGCAACCTCCAATTCCTGGGCTCAGGCGAGTCCCATGCCTCCGCCTCCCAAATAGCTGGGACTACAGGTGCCTGCCACAACGCCCGGCCATTTTTTTTTTTTTTTTTTGGTTGCAGCCGTCATTGTTGTTTGGCAGGCCCAGGCAGGATTTGAACCCTCCAGCTCAGGTGTACGTGTACATGGCTGGCGCCTTAGCTTGTTGAGCCACAGGTGCCGAGCCTTAATGACTAATTTAAAATGATTCCAAACTATTAAATAATGGGAAAGCTTGACACATATGACAAAAATGGTTTCTTCATAAACAAAAGAATGGTTTAATGGTTGAGCATCAAGATATCTGAGTTCTGGGAAATTTATCCTTGTGTTTTTGCAAGGGTTTTCAGCTTCTACTTTTCAAAGTCAATCTCTTCCCATATTTAAAAACTTAGGCCAGTATCAACACATAATTATTTTTCTAATTCAAGCATCCATCCTGTTAACACTAAACAGGAATGATTATAGAGGCAGCAGGGCACAGTGAAAGAGTACTTGCTTGAAGAGTAAGAAGACTAATGCTAGGCCAGGCACAGTGGCTCACACTTGCAATCCCAGCACTCTGGGAGGCCAGGGCAGATGGATTGCTTGAACTCAGGAGTTCAAGACCAGCCTGAGCAAGACCGAGATCCCGTCTAGCAGGGTGTGTTTGCACGCACTTATAGGCCAAGTCACTTGAGAGGCTGAGTGAGGCAGGAGGATCACTTGAGCAAAGTTGCCCAGGAGTTTGAGTTTGCTGTGAGCTATGATGATGCCACAGCACTGCACACAGAGCAACAGGGCGAGACTCTGTTGAGGAAGAAGAAGGAGAAGGAGGAGGTGGAGGAGGAGAAGAAGATGAAGAAGACAACAATGACTATGACTAATGCTACTAATGTAGTTAAGTACCTATAGAACCTATCTTTGTAACCCAGGGACTACTTGTATTTACTTTAAATTTCAACATGAGACATAAATTATGACTAAATATTTGTTGGATCTACTAATAATCCAATATTTATTCATTCATCAAGTATGTTTCGAGGCTGTATTGTGTGCTAGGTACTATGCTAGACATTGGTGCCACAGAGTGAAAAAAAATAGATATGGTCTAGTATTTTTTTTTTGGCAGTTTTTGGCTGGGGCTGGGTTTGAACCTGCCACCTCCGGCATATGGGGCCTGGCGCCCTACTCCTTTGAGCCACAGGCATCGTTGGTCTAGTACTTGTTTAATGGGACTAATAATAACAAGTTGGTCATTATAACTTAAGCTCTATAAGACTCAGTTTTCTCATGTGTAAGATAAAGAAAATAATAAAACCACCTCAGAGGTTCAAATGAGGTCATATTACAGAAAAAAAGCTATAAGTTCTCTCTTTCCAGATAAATTACTAGCATCTTCTACTAGCTTTTGATTTTCCAGGGCCACCACGGAGCGTGTCTTACTCATTATTGTAACCTCAGCAAGTAGTTCAGTCCTCATGAAATTAGCAGGAACTCAACAGGTGTCTGCTGAGCAAGCAACTACTCCAAGGAAGACAAATCTCTATTTTCACAAAGATTTCATTTTCTTACCAAGATTATCTACCCATTCATAAATTTATGAACTGTATGCAGTAGAAAATAATAAAGGGGGCAGCCCCTGTGGCTCAAAGGAGTAGGACACAGGCCCCATAGAGAGGAGGTGGCAGGTTCAAAGCCGGCCCCAGACAAAAACTGCAAAAAAAAAAAAGAAAGAAAGAAAGAAAGAAAATCATAAAGTAAGACTACAATATGAAGTTTCCAGTTAGTATGGATTCATCACTAAGGTGTTTATGTTGAATAGCTGAAATAACATTTAAATTTTCATTATTTGATATCACAGAGCAAGAAATTGATCCCTAAAATAACTTTTGAGGGAAGAGTGTCGTTTTTGAAATGTTTGGTAACATTCTTTGTGGTCTAAAAAGTGCCTAAATATTTTAACATTTAGCCTTATTTGAAAAAAAAAAAAGAAAAGAAATCCTAAATAGGATAATCAAAACAAGTTATAGGCAGTTCCCAAGTTACAAACATCTTACTTATGTACAACTCACATTTACAAATGGAGGCTGTTTCTGTAAGTCCCCAAGTTACAAATATCTGACGACTTGCACTTATGAATGGAGACTATTACCGGAAATGGGAAAATGTACCTGTTCCAATTAACATACAAATTCAACTTAAGATCAAATCTACAGAATCCATCTTGTTCGTAACCCAGGGACTACCTGTATTTTCTTTAAATTTCAACATGAGACATAAAAAGTAAAATTGAATTAACTCCTAGCAAAGTTTCACCGTACAGAAAAGATTTTTTTTTTTGTAGAGACAGTCTCACTTTATCGCCCACAGTAGAGTGCTGTGGTGTCACACCGCTCACAGCAACCTCCAACTCCTGGGCTTAGGCGATTCTCTTGCCTCAGCCTCCCGAGTAGCTGGGACTACAGGCGCCCGCCACAATGCTCGGCTATTTTTGTGTTTTGCAGTTTGCCGAGGTTGGGTTTGAACCCGCCACCTTCACTCTATGGGGGCGGCGCCCTACTCGATGAGCCACAGACACTGCCCAGAAAAGATTTTTTTTATTTTTTTTGAGATAGTCTCAGGCTGTCACCCTGGGTAGAGTACCAGGACAACATCATAGCTCACAGTAACCTCTAACTCTTGGGCTCAAGTGGTCCTCTTGCCTCAGTTTTTTCTACTTTTAGTAGAGATGGTGGGGAATCGGGGGTCTCACTTTGGTTCAGGCTGGTCTCGAACCCATGAGCTCAATCAATCCACCCGCCTCGACCTCCCAGGGTGCTAGGATTATAGGCGTGAGCCACTGCACCCTGTTGACAGAAAAGTTTTCTAACAATGCTAAAACACACTCAAATAAGCGTAAGAGAATGCCAAATGACCTGCTTCCTAGCAAGTCTATAGGATTGGTGGGATTTATATCTCTGGAACATTATAATTTATATAGCAGACAAAGCTTTATCACGGAAGGGAACTGTTTTGGTTGTTTACTCCCTAGAGGGATTAAGGAATCAGCTGTGATTTCTGTTCTCATGCAAGAGAATGAAGAGGGGTCTAGAATTGTCCAATTCAGCGTCCTTACTTTTTAGAAGAGGAAAAACGGAGGCCCAGAGAGGAGAGGTGACCTGCCAGTTGCAGAGTTGGGGCTAGAACAAAAGTGTCCTCTTCTCCAGGACAGGAGCAGTAGCAGCCTACCCCAAACATTGCCTGTTATCCAAGGAATTTGCTTGTCTGCTATGCAGAGATAGTCTGACCCCAGAGAGTCTAATTCCAAGACAGTTACACATACATTCCAGATAAAAATGCATCTTCATTTGAGTTGAAATAGAATGACAGACCAACATGCTCCCATTCTTTTTCTAGGAATAGAAAAGTAAGATTTCTTTATCTAATATTATAAAATCTCTATTTAATATAAGAGAACAGGAAGTCCTCTAGAGAGCTTTAACCACACCAGCCTAATAACTGGTGCACCCCAAAGCCTGCACTGGTTCACTGATTCTTTCAGTTGGCAAGCAGTTACCTTTTGCTTACTTTATTCCTTAGTCAAGAACCAGGCTATCAGCTGCCCTTCTCACATTCATCCATATCAGGTTTAACCCCTTTCTCCTAGCCCTCTCTTCCAACATGATGAGATCTCAAAACAAAGCAAAAACCCAGACAGTAGGTCCTCTTCACAAATTTGGAAACATCTAATCTGGTGGTTGATGAATTATAAAATAGAGTAATGGAAAGAATCTGATTCTGGGTATCTCTCAGATTCACTACAAATGTGGCTGTGATTATTAACTCTGGGGGAAATCCTCAGCCTCTTGGAGGTGCAATTTCTTTATCTCTGAATTAGAGTTATTATAATAATGCCTGTGCCATAGACTTGTCGTGGAAGACACAACGGTCTGGCTCAGACTACACACTCATTCCTTTGCATTTTTCTCTGCTGCTTCCTTCCTGCTCCAGGTTCTAGGAAACCAGGTGAATATGCAAGTATTGTCATTCATTGTGTAATTCTTTCTACTTTTATACAAATTTGAAATTTTCCATTATAAAAAAAAAGGAAACTAATTTAAAATGCTCATTTGTGATACTAATGATGTTTAGTAAATGCAAATAATCTTTCAATCCTGGATTTGGGAAATATTTTTAATAAAGAACAATGCTTCAAAAGCTAGGGAAGATCATTTCATTGAAACTGAGACATCTGGCTCGGAGCCTGTGGCTCAGCGGGCTAAGGCACCAGCCACGTACATCTGAGCTGGCGGGTTCGAATCCAGCCTGGGCCCACCAAACAACAATGACGGCTGCAACCAAAAAATGGCCGGGCGTTGTGGCAGGCGCCTGTAGTCCCAACTACTTGGGAGATGAGGCAAGAGACTCTCTTGAGCTCAGGAATTGGAGGTTGCTATGAGCTGTAATGCCACAGCACTCTATCCAGGGTGACAGCTTGAGGCTCTGTCTCAAAAAAAAAAAAAAAAAAAAAAAAGAAACTGAGACATCCAACAAAATATCTAATGTTTTTAAGGGGATTTATTCTATTATATAAGCTGTATGAAATATTGGCGACAAGGCTGACTACCTCAAGTATTGCTTATTAAGTATTATTCTAGCTGTATACATATATGTTGAAAATATTATTTTTATCAAAAGCATTACTTAATTCTCTTTTCAGTTTATATAATAATTCTGGGATTAACACCTCAAAGGGGGTATTTTTCAAACAAATCGGGGGTCATTCATTGTCACATGTAGCCTAAATAGTGATCAATAACTATTGTTATACATAACAATGTGATGCTTGACCCAAATAAAATTAATGAATTTGGTTCAGAATGAATAGTTTATTATATTTTTGAAAGCAATATTCTCCATTTATGAGGCAATATTTTACCCTTTGTAATAAAACCTCATACCTCCTATCTAAATTGTAAAATATCAGCCTTTTAATCCATGGTGCTATGTGTTTCTTGGGACCAATGTGATAAAATGCTCAGGGCCAACTCACTTGGTCTCCCTAAAATTTAGTTTCCCAAGCTAGATTAATAAGAAAACTTTGCATTTATAATAATGTCTTTACTTTAAAGAGTTTAGAATGCGGCTTGGCGCTTGTGGCTCAGCAGGCTAAGGTGCCAGCCATGTAAACCTGAGCTGGCGGGTTCAAATCCAGCCTGGGCCCGCCAACCAACAATGATGGCTGCAACCCAAACAAAAATAGCCAGGCGTTGTGGCGGGCGCCTGTAGTCCTAGCTACTTGGGAGGCAGAGGCGGGAGACTCGCTTGAGCTCAGGAATTGGAGGTTGCTGTGAGCTGTGATGCCACAGCACTCTACCCAGGGCGACAGCTTGAGGCTGTATCTCAAAAAAAAAAAAAAGTTTAGAATGCATTGAACTACTCTATTATTATTAATAATTCTGAAACATTCCTGTAAACTTAGTAGAGGACATTTAGTAAGCCCACCTCACCAAACAGGAGCCATGGACTGAATGAGCTGCCCAAGATCATATAGATATAGGAATAAAAAGATGGAAAGAGGCTCCACGCCCGTAGCTCAGTGGGTAGGGTGCTGGCTACATACACTGAGGCAGGCAGGTTTGAACCCAGCCCAGGCCAGCTAAACAATAATAACAACTGCAATTAAAAAAAAAATAGCCAGGCATTGTGGTAGGCACCTGTGGTCCCACCTACTTGGGAGGCTGAGGCAAGAGAACTGCTTGAGCCCAAGAATTTGAGTTTGCAGTGAGCTGTGACGCCACGGCCCTCTGCCGAGGGTGACATAGTAAGACTTTGTCTCAAAAAAACAAAAAACTAGTCCCAGCTACTTGGGAGGCTGAGGCAAGAGAATCGCCTAAGCCCAGGAGTTGGAGGTTGCTGTGAGCTGTGTGACGCCATGGCACTCTATCAAGAGCGACATAATGAGACTCTGTCTCTAAAAAAAAATAACTGGAAGATATATGGCAAAAGTTTGCCAAACATAGGGTATTAGATGTATGCAATGGCCAGAGGCATGAACAAATCTGTGATGAGTTTTTACAGATAACAACTGCTATTATTTTTTGAGACAGAGTCTCAACTATGTCGCCCTCAGTAGAGTGCTGTAGTATCACATCTTACAGCAACCTCAAATTCCTGGGCTTACTCGATTCTCCTGCCTCAGACTCCCAAGTCGCTGGGACAACACCTGGGAATTTTTTTTCCCTTTTTTTGGGGGGGGGGTTGTAGTTGTCATTGTTGTTTGGCAGACCTGGGCCAGGTTCGAACCCGCCAGCCCAGGTGCATGTGGCTGGTGCCATAGCTGCTGAGCTACAGGTGCCAAGCCTAAATTTTAGGTTATTAAGTACAAAATGTCCAATATCCATAAATACTAAGTTTGACAGTTGATAGCTCTAACATTTTACTTTGATACTTCTTGTTTTATTTTTATTGTAAGGTACATCCTCATTCTTTCAAATGCATGTTTTGGCTTGTGATTATCTTTCAAATTTTTTTAGAGCAATTTTGAATGAAATCATGGATAAGTAAAAAATTCATGTTATTTTCAAATATACGTTCTATCATGGAATAAATGAAGTGCAGACAGTTTGAAATACCAATGAAATGTTTGGGAAGGATGTGGTTAATGAATGCATAGTCTATCAGTGGTTTGAGAAGTTTCATTCTGCTGATTTTAATCTTGAAAATGAGCCACATGGATAATCTGAAAGCAAAGTGGATAATAATGAACTAAAAACTGCAGTGGAAGTGAATCCATCTCAACCTATGATAAATTAGCAGCAAGGTTTGACATTACTATTCCAACAATATTGGACCATTTGAAACAACTTGGCAAAGTAAAGAAGGTGGATAGATGTGTTTCACATGAATTAAACGAGAGTAAGAAAAGAACTCTTCTTGACGCTTGCCTTTCTTTTCTGTCATGACATAAAGGAGAACCATTTCTAGACCGTATGGTTAAATATGATGAAAAATGGATTCCATTTTTTTTTTCTTTGAGACAGAGTCTCACTCTGTTGTCCTTGGTAGAGTGCTATGGTGTTACAGATCACAACCTCAAACTCTTGGGCTTGAACAATCCTCTTGCCTCAGCCTCCCCAGTAGCTGGCACTACAGGCATGCACCACCTTGCCTGGCTAGGCTTTTTTCTTTTCTTACTGTTTTTAATAGAGATGGGGTCTTGCTTTTGCTTAAGCTGGTCTCGAACTCCTGAGCTCAACTCAGGAGCTCAACTCCTGCTAGGATTGCAGGCATAAACCACCATGACCAGCCCCAAATGGATTCCTTTTGACAATTGCCAGCATTCAGCACAGTGATTGGATAAAGATGGAATGCTGAAACACAGTCCAAAATGGAATATCAAAGTCAAAAAGAGCTAATGGTGTGTGCTTAGTTGTCCAGTGCTGGTATTATCCACTATAGTTTCATGAAACCTGGTCATTCAATTACACTAGATGTCTACTGCAGTCAATTGGATGAAATGATGAGGATACTTAGGATTAAGCAGCCGAGATTGGTCAATAGACACAGGCTAATTCTTTTGTAAGACAATGCTCAACCACATGTCACACAAACAATTCTGCTCAAACTATAGAAGCTAGAGTTGGAAACGGTCTGCCATCCACTATATTCACCAGACCTTGCACCGACTACTACCACTTCTTCCAGGCTTTGGACTATTTCTTTCTTTCTTTCTTTCTTTTTTTTTTTTTTTTTTTGCAGTTTTTGGCCAGGGCTGGGTTTGAACCCGCCACCTCTGGTCTATGGGACTGGCACCCTACTCCTTGAGCCACAGGCGCCATCTGGACTATTTCTTGCAAAAGAAAAAATATTTAATTCTCAAGAGTCTGTGGAAGATAGGATACCTTTCACTATTTCATTGCCACTCTCTCTCTAGGCTTCTTCAGCGCTGGTATAAATCAGCTACTATTAAGATGACAAAACTGTGTCAATAGTTGATTAACTGTACTGCTTCTTGTTTAAGATATGATAAACTAAACTTTTGACTCGCAATCGGACGTTTCATATTTGATGACCTATACTTGCTACACAATACTCTTCAAGAGCAATTTTTTTTTTTTTTTTTTTTTAGACAGAGCCTCAAGCTGTCGCCCTGGGTAGAGTGTTGTGGCATCACATCTCACAGCAACCTCCAATTCCTGGGCTCAAGCGAGTCTCCTGCCTCTGCCTCCCAAGTAGCTGGGACTACAGGTGCCCGCCACAACGCCAGGCCATTTTTTTGTTTGGGTTGCAGCCATCATTGTTGGTTGGCGGGCCCAGGCTGGATTCGAACCTGCCAGCTCAGGTGTACGTGGCTGGCGCCTTAGCCCGCTGAGCCACAGGCGCTGAGCCAACAAGAGCAGCTTTTAATGAAATCATGGATAAGTAAAAAATTCAAAATACAAAAATGTGTATTATTCTCTGTGATCCTCAGAACTGTGTATAATGAGCTGCTTCTAAGTGGTCTGAAGCCTTCTAGTGAAAGGTGTTTAGGCCGTGCCAAATACCATGGTTGCTATGAAAATTATCAACCAGCTAGAAACATTGGCTATTTTATGCCAAAAAAACAGTGTTTTAAGAATGATTCATTGCTGGTCATTAACTGATTATTCTGGGTTCTCATTATCCTGAAACTGTTAGCACTGAGGAAAAATATGTTTTCAAATTTAGGGCTTCTTTTATGTGATGGTTCATCTCTCATGTACCAACCATAAATTCTTTGCCTCTGGGACTACAAATTCTTCAGGATGTAATGGAAAGTTAGTATCACATGGCAAGACGTTTGTTTTCATCCTAGACTGAGGCCAGCTCTGAAATTCAAACCCTAATGAGAACAAGTATGTAAATGACAGCAGCCAAACCAAACGGATAAAGAGAACAAAGGCCGAGGAATCTATAAAAGACATTTTTTTAAACCTAGGTATTCATTAATCTATAGTGTTTAAACTCTGCGAGTTCAAAATAGAGCCTTTATCTGGCAATAGTTTGTTACCATAGTGATATATCTATAAACCTACATTTAGAAAACTAAATGATAAGAACTTTTTACCCTTGAAGTAGCCCTACTTACTGCATTTTTCCATGTAAAGAAAATGTCATTTACACTAGCTATTATACCACATATTTAAAATATTTCAGTGTGCCTTGAATTAAATATGATTAAGGATGGCTAGTATTAGGCCAGGCATGGTGGCTCGCACCTATAATCCTAGCACCTTGGGAGGCAGAGGTGGAGATGGGAGGATCCCTTGAGCTCAGGAGTTCAAGCCCAGCCTGAGTAAGAGTGAGACTCTATCTCTACCAAAAAAAAAATAGAAAAATCAGTCTGGTGTCATGTTGGGCACCTATAGTCCTAGCTACTCAAGAGACTGAGGCAGGAGGCTCACTTGAGCCTAGGAATGTGAGGTTGCTGTTCAGCTAGGCTGATTCTATGGAACTCTAGGCAAAAGAGTAAAACACTTGCCTCAAAAAAAAATCAATAAATAAAAAGAATGACTAGATTATAGGCATGGTGGCTCATCCCTATAATCCCAACACTTTGGGAGGCTAAAGCAGGAGGATTGCTTTAGGCCATGAGTTTGAGACCACCTAGGCAACGTAGTGAGACCTATCCCTATACAAAATTAAAAATTAGCTGAGTATGGTGGTGACCGTAGTACTAGCTACTAGAGAAGCTGAGGCAAGAGGATTACTTGAGTTCAGGAGTTTAAGGCTGCAGTGAGCTATGATCACATCACACTGACGTACTCTAGCCTGGGTGAAAGAGCAAGACCCTATCCATTCCAAAAAAAAGGCTAATGTCAAGGTAACATAAATTCTTTTCTTTTCTTTCTTTCTTTTTTTTTTTTGAGACAGAGTCTCACTATGTCGCACTAGCTCACAGCAACCTCAAACTCTCGGGCTTAAGCGATTCTCTTGCCTCAGCCTCTCAAATAGCTGGAACTATAGGTGCCCACCACAATGCCCAGCTATTTTTTGCAGGTTGCCATTGCTGTTCAGCAGGTCTGGGCCAGGCTTGAACCTGCCAGCCTTGGTATATGTGGCCAGTACCCCACTCACTGAGTTATGGGTGCCAAGCCAGTAACATAAATTCTTTTTTTTTTTTTTTTTTTTTTTTTTTTTGAGGCAGAGCCTCAAGCTGTTACCCTGGATAGAGTGCTGTGGCATCACAGCTCACACAACCTCCAATTCCTGGGCTCAAGCGAGTCTCCTGTCTCCACCTCCCAAGTAGCTGGGACTACAGGCGCCCGACGCAACGCCCAGCCATTTTTTGATTGCAGCCGTCATTGTTGTTCGGCGGCCCGGGCTGTATTCGAACCTGCCAGCTCGGATGTACGTGGCTGGCACCTTAGCCCATTGAGCCACAGGTGCTGAGCCCAGTAACATAAATTCTTGATCAAAACTTCAATCTTGTACTTCCTTTTTGTTTTTGAGACAGGCTCTTGCTCTGTTGCCCAGGCTACAGTATCATAGTTGTCATCATAGTTCACTGCGACATTCAAATCCTGGGCTCAACCAATTCTGCCCCTGTTTTGGCCTTCTAAAGTACTAGGATTATCGTGCCCCAGCCCTGATCTTATACTTTCTAAAGATGATGTATTCTGAGGGACTTCTGCATAATCCAATGTGGAGCTTTCCTATTTTCTGAAACTTTGCAAAAAACAAAATGTAACAATAAAAAAGTAAAAAAAAAACCACTTGCGTCTGATAATTAAAATGGTCACCCTCTTTTTTCCCTTTAATGTTTTATGTCTTTACAGGGAATTTCCCATTGTACCAATGTTCCATGATTTTTTTTTTTTTTTTTTTTTTTTGGTTGCAGCCTGTCATTGTTGTTTGGCTGGCCTGGGCTGGATTCGAACCCGCCAGCTCATGTGTACGTGGCTGGCGCCTTAGCCCATTGAGCCACAGGCACTGAGCCCCAATGTTCCATGATTTTAGGCCTATTTATCACTTCACTTTCATAAATACTAAAGGAAAATGTTGTAGCATGTTGTAAAAGTGGAACATTCACCAGGCGCGGTGGCTCATGCCTATAATCCTAGCACTCTGGGAAGCTGAGGTGGGTAAATCACCTGAGCTCAGGAGCTGGAGACCAGCCTGAGCCAGAGCAAGACCTCATCTCTAAAAATAGCCCAGCTTTGTGGCAGGCACCTGTCATCCCAGCTACTTGGGAGTCTGAGGCAAGAGAATCGCTTAAGCCCAAGGGTTTCAGGTTGCTGTGAGCTGTGATATGACAGCACTCTACTCATGATGACAAAGTGATACTCTATCTAAAAAAAAAAAAAAAGTGGAATGTTCATTTATTTCCACAATATTTATTGAGAATCCAATGTGTGCAAGGCTCTATTATTGATGATGGGAATGAATATAAGAATAAACAAGACAGATGAAAACTCTTGCCCTCCTGCAGCAATCCATTTTAGTATGAGAAGACAAACAACAAACAAAGTAAGTAATATAGTATATTAGAGGGTGATAAGTGCTATAGAAAAAAAGCAAAGTAGGAAAGACTTTAAAAGTAGGCATTGTACTTTTAAATAGTGTAGATAGGTGCAGGCCTCACTAAAAAGGTGACATTTGAGCAAAGACTTGAAGGAGGAGAGGGAATTAGCTGTGCAAATATCTCAGGGAAGAGGTAGAAGGCATAGCAAGTGCAAAGGTCCTGTGGCAGAAGAATAGCAAAGAGACCATTGTTTCTGGTGCAGAGTGAGCACAGCATAAATTGCATAAGTTATCGTCAGGACTTTCACTCTAAGTAAGAGGAGAAACTATGGCTTTAAGCAAAATTGTAGGAATCAGAAAACTTTTTAAATCACTTGTGTATATTCACTCTGTCCTGGCAGGAAATTGAAACACAGTTCAAATTTTAGTTTTGAGGACAAACTAATAAAAAGAATAATTATATAGCCAGGTGTTGTGGCGGGCGCCTGTAGTCCCAGCTACTCAGGAGGCTGAGGCAGGAGAATCGCCTAAGCCTAGGAGTTGGAGGCTGCTGTGAGCAGTGTGACGCCACCACAGTACTCTACCAAGGGCGAGAAAGTGAGACTGTCTCTACCAAAAAAAAAAAAAAAAAAAAGAATAATTATAGAAATGTGAGCAGCGTTAAGAGACCCACCCAGTGAGGAAAATTGAGGCATCACAGGCTGGTCCATTGGGAGGCTGTTAGCACAGTTGGCTCTGAACGAATCTATTGAGAGTGGGAGCCCTGGAAGGAAGAGGATTGGATAGGAGATATAGTTCTAGAGGGATACCATCACTAACACAATCCCAGCCGAATGAGAAAGAGGGGGGAAGAAAAACTGGACCCCTCTCTTCCACTGCCTTTCATCTCCTGCCACCAGCTCTCATTGGCTGAACACCACTGGAAGCCAGGAAATCCCTTTTGGTGAGGGCTGTAGCACTCCGTTCTTGGAATGCAGGGGAGCACATTGAAGAGCAGGGAAAGGATGAGGAACAGGAATCAGGCAATAATCAGCACACTTGAGTGTTACCAAGCTGAAGCAGGACATTTTGGGAAACTACTGATATAAAAGTTTGTTGACTGTTGCATGTAAACTCAAGAATTTAAACTTGTTCTTTGGGAATTTCGATTTATAAAAAAAATCTTAAGCATTAAAAGTACTCATCTCCTTAGTCAATTCTCTATTTTACAGTTAAAGAAACTGAGACCCAGAGAGAGTATGATCTGTTCAAGGACACACAGCTAGACAGACATGGCAAAGCCTGAAGCAGAACAAAGGTTTCCTGATGTCCCATTTTCTTTCAACTTTGCTTCACATATTTCAATTATTTTTGTCTTTTATGCCCTTGTAATTCCTTTCTAAATTCCTTTTTTATTTCATAAATTAATTTAAACATTTCTCTGCATTAGTTTGATTCAACTGAAAAGCACTAATTATTCTTTTTTTTTTTTTTTTTTTTAGAGACAGAGTCTCACTTTATCACCCTTGGTAGAGTGCCGTGGCGTCACACTGCTCACAGCAACCTCCAGCTCTTGGGCTCAAGCGATTCTCTTGCCTCAGCCTCCCGAGTAGCTG
>CAUYON010027185.1:0-17198 GCA_963573935.1 Arctocebus calabarensis
CCCGAGTAGCTGGGACTACAGGCGCCCGCCACAGCGCCCGGCTATTTTTTTTGTTTTGCAGTTCGGCCGAGGCCAGGCTTGAACCCGCCACCTTCGGTATATGGGGCCGGCGCCCTGCTCGCTGAGCCACAGGAGCCGCCCCAATAATAAATGATCTTTAATTTTTTTTTCAGCATACCTGAGATCCTCTCATTGCACTCTAGTTGAAAATCACTGCCTTAAATCTACTTAGGAAGTATTCATCGAGTAGCTATTGTACACCTTGCACATGAAGATACACAGAGGACCAGGGCATAGGAGCAGAAAGAGTAGATGGTAGAGTGGAGAGTTAAAGTTGAGGGGGGATATGAAGTAGGAAATGGTTAGTATGTGATCAGTAATAAGTAATCAGTTACTCCAAAAAGTAGAACAGAAATTAAATGTAATGGAGGATCCAGAATGACTAGAAAGTTGAAGAGAACTGGGTCTGAGGGCTAGGGCATGAAGTCTGGATCAGGAGCTTC
Source organism: Arctocebus calabarensis (assembly GCA_963573935.1). Lineage (NCBI taxonomy): Eukaryota > Metazoa > Chordata > Mammalia > Primates > Lorisidae > Arctocebus > Arctocebus calabarensis. Next base: position 504 of record CAUYON010027185.1, read on the forward strand.
ACCATACTTTCTTCTGCTTTTGCTTTGATCATCTGATGGGTACTGATGGATATCAGCTAAGATTTACATCACCAAACCTTTACCAGGCCCTCCATATAGGCTGAAATCTGTTTCCTCAATAATAACAATTTCAGACCTTCTTTACTCTTCTCAAACTCTCATTACCGGACTTAGCCTGACTAACTTCCCAAAGTGATGTTATACTATCTTTCATGTTGGAAATAGATGTAGTCATGTAGGCTTTGGCTTCCTGCCACCCCATGTGCATGTCTATATATATATATCCTTCCATGCGTGGTTGTAGGAAACTCCCTCCATCTTTAGCCTGTATCTCTTCTTCTTTACTGAATTCTTTCTATTAGACTTCACACATTCTAATATTTTGCATTTAAAAAGTCTACCCTAGACCTTGCAACTCTCTCCAATGTCTATTTCTACTCTCTCATTTTCTTCATGGACAAACTTTCTCAAAAATTGCTCTCTATATGTTCTTTACCCTTTTATCTCCCTCTCATTCCTTAATCTGCTAAATTCTCACTTTTGCCTTCTGCATAATACTGAATTTGGTTTTTCTTAGCCCACAAGAAATGGCAAATTCAGTGGACTCTATTTAGTCTTTATCCTATTTATTCCTGATTGTTTTCCCTTTGTCTTTCAACAAGATAATCAATCTTTCCTTGAGACATTCTCTTCGTTTGGTTTCCAATAAAGTTCACTTCCTGTGTTTTTTTTTTTTTTTTTTTCTATTTTTCTTGCTATTTCTTCCCCACCTCTAGCCAGGGGTTAGGGATTGGTGGAATTCACCTTCCTCCTGCATACCTTTAAATATTGATGTTCTTTAAGGCCTTGCGTGGTCTTCTGTGTGTGGTCTTTCCTCTACTGATCTTATGGCCTCTCACAGCTTTCACGTCATCTCTATGTTGATGAATTACTAATGAACACCTTCAACTAAGGCTTTCTTGGCTGAGCTCCAAACCTATCTATCCAACCTTATTGAACATTTCTTCCTGAATGAATCATAGACCTTTCAAACTGAGCATATTAAAATTGAACTCAATGTTCCTCTCACAGCTTTTTCCTTTATTGGTACCATTATCATTTATTGACTCTCACATTAGCCTTCTCATTGTTTTCAATGAGAAGGCTAATGTTCTCAATGTTCATGTTAATTTCATGCTTATCTTTTTCCCAGTCATTTTTCAAATACCAGTGGGAGGGGTAAAAATTTAAAACTGAGCAAGTAATTTGTGTGCTTAATGCTTTTCTAAAGTATCCCAGTGGAATAAGATAAAGAGCGCATATCACCACCTGGGAGCTGCCAGATCTGAGACTGGTGTTCTTCATCTTTTCGTCTCTCAGCATCACCTGCTTCTACTACCCTCCCTCTGTGAGGCTCATTTTCATCTCAGGGACTTTGCACACTCTTCCCTCGGCTCACTTTGAAGTCTTCATCTAAATGTGCTTCAGGGAAGCCTTTCCTTGAGTTCCTTACGTCTAGCCTAAGCTGGAGCCCTCTTTATTTTTTATAGCATTTGTACTTTGGTACTTACCACAATTATCTGTTTAATGTCTGTCGCCTCTTTTAGATTAAGGTTTACCTGAGAGCTGAGACTGTTTCCATCTTGTTTACTCCTGTGTCTCTAATGCTTGATGTGGTGCTTAGACTAAAGTAGGCACAAGACAAACATTTGTTAAATAAATGAATGACTCCTCCCTGTCTCACCTGCTTTGTCTCAATTATTTTGCTCAATTTCAGTTTTTTACAGGTGCCTCTTATGTGTAAGGTGTAGTTGTCTCTTGTGTTTTACAGCTATTTAGCTCTCTTCCTTTGATTCCCACATCCTGGAGTAGTGAAATTAGGGAGAGGAAAGATATGATGAGCCAGAAAAATAAAAGCTTTTGAAGTTACACATTTTTTTTGGAGTTATACATTTAAAAAAAGTTATGACTTAAAAGTTTTAAATTTGGAATTAACTCATTAAGATAATTTCTAAAACTTATATAATAGAAGTGTTATAATATTAAATTTTTCATGGCATCTGATCAGTATATATATGCAGAACAAGTAATGGATAAACTTTTCAATGTCAAAGGTTCAGTGAACTTTTTTCCTTTAGGACGCACTTCCTCTTTCAGGAGATGGAAGATTTAATGTCTTATTTGTTTGAGGGTTTACTCTTGTTGACTTTTTATCTTGAGGATGATGAGTAAGTGTTGCTTTCCTAAGAAGACCTCAAACATACACAACATTGTTTTCAAAGTTTTTCACGAAATTAGGTATCCTCTATCCTCTACCAGATCCATAGTGAGCTAAAACAAGTCAAGTATGTGATGTGTAGAATGGGTTCCTGATGTGACTTCTGTCCCGCAAAGATCCAGGAAGAAAATGAGCCATAAAGTTTTGGTGCTAGAGTGAAAGTTACAGAGATGCAGGGATGTCTTTTGAGAGTTAACTATAAAACGGACATCTCTTTTGGAAGCAGTAGTAGCTAAAGATCTTAATCCACTCCAGAACCGCCTGTTCTTGAGGATGTTTTCTCAGTTTAACTGCATAACTCCATATGCATTTTAGAGGTACTTTGGTCAGCAAAATTGACATCTGAATTCGGCTTTTTGCCACACACTCCTCCCAATTGACGTAGATAAAACACATTGTTTTAAATACTCTGAATTTTTCTCTTTTAAAATGTGGAAATAAGAAAAGTGAAAGACTATATCAAGATGGAGATTGTTTTCTAAATTGTGTTGCGGCAAATCACAAAAATCTAAGGTCTATATAAAAGGGAAGTGAAGGTAAAACTGCTAATAAGGGCTTTATTCACAGATGTTGAGGTTAGAAACATGCTTAGGATTATAGTCTAGGATTCTACTAAGCATAATTCCCTTGTAGTATAGTTCTATTCTTCCATTTTTGGCAACACATGAGTAAATATAATTTTTGCTTGAAAATGATCTCATTAAACAAGGAAATAAACTCCCACGTCAAAAGGGAAAAAAGTTGATCTCAATCTGGGCATACTTTCTGTAAAGAAGACAGTTATTATGAAGTGTCAATTGGACAATAGCAAATCAGGATAGTTTTGAAAATAAAAAAAGTTAGAGCTCCACATGGCAAAGCTGTAATGAATAACATTTACTTTTCCTTTCCTCCTATCCTTCCAAGATGCTTTTTTGAAAATAAGTACCTTTTATATTTACTTAGCACAGGGAAGTACACTAAACCAATGAAGACAATTTTTATTGTTTTTGCGCCAGTGTTATTAATGTAATGTTTCTGCTATTCTCAAGTTTCCTTTCTCTCTCTGTCTCTCTATCTCTGTCTTTGTTTCTCATTTAGTTTTCAAAAAGTAACTGATGGAGAGTCATTAAAAGAGTCTCATGATCATTTGAACTAAAATTAAAAATATTTCAATGCAAACTCAATAGAGATTTTTAATTATGACTTGCATAAATAGTACTTTTAAGTGAAACACATTTTTATGTTTATAAATTAACAAAGTGTCCAACAACTTTTCGTGGGCACAAAATTTTTCATATTTTACACATATTTTATGGCACAAACATTTCCATACATGTTTGATGTCTATAAAAGAGAGTATCCCTTAATTATATTGAGGAATAAAATGTGTGCCACCCTTATTATGGGAAGTAAAGAAGGAAAAAGAAATTATACTATTCTTTTTGCATGCGCTGAGCTCATTATGGCAACATGTGAAGCAATGGAGAGAGTTTTGTATGGTCCTTTGATACTTCAAGGGATGTTTACATTTATTTTACATTTGGTGATTTTTTTTTTTTTTTGAAACAGAGTCTCACTTTGTTGCCCTTGGTAGAATGTGTGGGGTCATAGCTCACAGCAACCTCAAACTCTTGGGCTCAAGCAATCCTCTTGCCTCAGTCTCCCAAGTAGCTGGGAATATGAGCACCCACCACAATTCCTGGCTAGCTTTTTTTTTTTTTTTTAGAGACAGGGTCTTTCTCTAGCTCAGGCTGGTCTCAAACTCCTGAGCTCAGGCAATCCATCTGCTTCGGGGCCTCCCAGAGTGCTAGGATTATAGGTGTGAGCCACCACACCCAGCTACGGTGATCCTTTAGGAGGCTTCTCTAGTCAGGAGCTATCAGTTACCTAGTTTTTTAGCTCCTATCACTTAGCAGGATCTCATTCTTTGGTGATAGAAAGTGAGGAGAAGTTGGCATAATAGTTTCAGGGTTTTTGCAGTTTCCTTGAATCTGAAAAGAGAAAAACCAAATACCCAAGAATACAACCAGTTTTCCTCAGCCTTTTGATTCAGTGGGACATTGTGGGGTTGAGGGGAAGCTTATCCTTCAACCTGGAAGATCCACTCATAATAAGTAAGGCAGGATAATAAAAGAAAAGAGGTTTATTTATCCTTATGGTGAGAATCACAGTGTGATTACCTCATATTTCCATGGCATCCAGAAATTGATTTACCTGCATTTTAGCGGGCAGGAGGAAAGAAGGAATATAGGTAATTCTGTTTAGGGGCAATAGATGGTTACTAGAGAAGAAGAATAGGTATTTGGGGGAATGAATGTATTGGTGGGGGTACAAATTAACTTTTGCTTCTCTTTGGAAATTAAATTAACCTGAGAGATAGATATCATATTTAAAATGATTTGAGCCAGGTCTGTTTACATTCTTGATCTTTCTTATATTGGGATACCAGGGAGGGGAAGCTAAGTCAGTTGTGCTTTTTGATGGGTTTGGTTTTATTTATTTATTTATTTATTTATTTTTATTTATTTATTTTTTTGAGACCGAGCCTCAAGCTGTTGCCCTGGGTAGAGTGTCGTGGCATTACAGCTCACAGCAACCAATTCCTGGGCTTAAGCGAGTCTCCTATCTCTGCCTCCCAAGTAGCTGGGACTACAGGCGCCCGCCACAACGTCCGGCTATTTTTGTTTGGGTTGCAGCCGTCATTGTTGATTGGCTAGTAACCCGCTAGCTCAGGTTTACATGGCTGGTGCCTTAGCCTGCTGAGCCATAGGCGCTGAGCTGGGTTTGTTTTTTTTTAATGAAGAAAGAAGGAAAACTCCTTCTAAGGCCTGTTGCTCTCTAAAGGCTTTTAATTAAAAATATTCTTTATATTAAGGAGTCATATTTGGGGATGAAATTTCCTTCTACATACTCTTCCAAGATTCCAGCATGGAGTATTCAGAGAATGTAGAGTCAAGCTGCATGGCAGAGGATATACAGACTGGGGAATTCCAGGGTGATGTGTTTAGCAGAACCAGACTGTGGCAGGGTCTTCAGTACTGCACTAAGTATAGCCTTCAGTACTAAAGCTCATACAGGTTTAGTCCTGGAGGCAGAGGGCAGCCTTAATGTTGTTAGCAAGATATTTTAGAAATGTTAATCTTGCATCTAGAATTTTTGCCTTGGTTGAAGAATAAGGGGTCTTAGAGTATCAATGATTCTGGAAGAGAGATGAGAGAAGCTATGGTTGGACCTAGTAAAAAGTTATTTGCAAGGTTCTCTATGGTTGTGTTTCTGTTTTCTTTTTTCCATACATGTCATTACTTTGAAGAACTTTTCCTTGCCCGCCTGCGCACCTGTTAGGAGGGCACTGAAGAGTGCCAGAAGCCATGGATTCATTAAAAATGAAGATGGCTGAGAAAAGACCAGAGTCTTTAGAAATGGTGTATGGAGATGAAAAAGAACCTTTGGAAGGCCACCTTTGATAATTAGTTACTGAGAGGTCGGAAGCAGTGAGTATGGCCACTGTTGGAGGCAGTGAAAGGAAGGCAGAAATGAAGAGTAGTTGCTTTAGGATAAGGCATTTTTGGATAGAAAACATCTATATATATATTTTAAGGCATAAGAAAAGTTGCCATGTAGGAGAGAACTAGCAAGAAAGTCAGGAGAATGTAGGGAAGGAAGAAACGTGATCCTTCTAGAGTGACTGTTCTGGACCAGGCAAGGTGCTAGGTGTTTTTATTATTATCTTATTTATTATTCACAACAGCTGGTGAAATAGCCATGTGTGCCTCACTTTACAAACTGGGAACATAAGGTCAAGATACATTGTGACTTGTTTTAAGTGAGTAGAAGAGTCTAGGCCTGCTTTAACCTTTGCTCTTTCCATCAAGTGCCTTGGGAGGTAGGCATCAATGGAATCCAGGGCATAATGCTTGGGGTTGCTCTAGAGAAAAGAGAGGCTGTGCTGAGAATGTAGGGACAATTATAGTAGGCCCATTATGCACAACCAGATTTATTCCGTGGCCTTAAAACTAATATGGAGAATACGACAATGGGGATGACTAAGATTGGGGAAGGTCAACATGGAGAATATGTTTGCGATGGCTTGAATAGCACATGGACATTGAAGTCAGTAACTGCTGTGTAATACTGGGGAAGGGCTCTGTGTAGTTGAGAGAAAGGTGAGGGGAAGATAAGCAAAAAAAAAAAAAAAAGAATTCACAGTAAAAGCAGCTTTGTATGATCCCGTTTATGTCAAATTGTGTTTGTTCATAAAGAAATGTATGACAGAATGGTTATCAAAATGGTGGTTGATGATTAGTTCATTGGGAGGATGAACAGGTGATTTTTTAAAGTTTTTTGGCATACTTCAAATTTTTCTGTGTTCAAAATTTGTATGCATCACAAATCAAATTTTTATAAATATGATTTATATCACATATACTACTATAAACACACCTACTTTTGTCCTGTGGAAAACAACTTGTTGAATTGTTTTCCCTCAAAGAAGGGATTAGAATTTTTCCCTTTACTGACCTTCACTCTAATGAGAAAGTCAAGGAGAGGTAGATTCTGACAGGCTGAGTTGAGGTCCATATGATAGCTAGCTCTTTCCCTACCATACTGTCTTACTAGAAGCCCTAGTGACTCAGTCTAAGAGCTTTTCCTGGCTGTAGGAGAGGGCTTAGTATTTTTGTTTGTGTCTGGGACAACCTGAAAGTGTTATGAAGTTAATACCCTTGAGAGCAGCTTTAATCAGTAACGACTGGGCATCAGTGGGTAAACACTGCTGCTTCCTGGCCTTTGGATAGAACACATCAGGTTTATGGACACAGATCCCAGTAGGCCTAGCCTCGTCTGTCCATGTCAGTGTGCCTCGTGCTGGCTTCTCCTCCTTTCTCACCTTCCAGTCCTCTACCAGTGCTTCATGGGATCATCCTTCCCCCACTTCTTGCCCTCAAATTCTTGCTTCTGAGGGAAACAGACCTGAGACAGAGCCCTAGCATTATTTATTTCAAACCTCATTCCATGACAATGGACAAAGCTCTTGTTGCTGGCTTTCTTGTTCTCAGAGTTCAGGGGCAGAGTTCAGGAACCTCTCAGAAGTGGTATCTGATACAAGTACTTAATGTTTGCCATGGTGAAAAGGAAAATGGTGACTATTGACAAAGAACTGCTTTCTCTTATTTCCCCCACCCTGCCATTGAGTGAGGAACTTGTGACAAAAATAACCCATAGACCTGACTCATCCTGCTTCACAAATGTGAGGTAGGCTAGTCAACTAGGCCTTAAGTGCTGAATTCCTCCATGAAGTTCTGTCATTGAGCAACAGTGATCTTACCCACCCATGTCTTTCATCTGCAAGACTTCTTTCTGTGTCCTAAGCCACATTTTAAGGCTTAAGAGTCTTTCCTATTTTAGTCCTTTAGTGGAGTACAATTCAACAGCTCAAGGCTATGCAGTTGTCAGTGAGGGCACGTGGTGGAGATCATCTTTAATTGAAATACACACCAAACTGACTGAAGGCTGTGTGACGACTGGGCTTGCAGCAACTTTGGTCATATTCTGTTAACTTCTGTATGTTAGAAGTTGGCCTTGGTCTACAGAAAATGAGCATGTGGGGAGATTGCCTTTGAAAATTGAATGCTATGTTCTGTACGCATCCCTTGTGGATTTTTATCACACACATATCACTGGCTCAGTTTTCTTGGATTGAGTGCTTAGACATTATGTTTGGTTCAAGCTAGGATGGGAATGGGATGTTGGAGATTATGGTCACCTGAAAGGTTTTTGGAAAGTACCCCTTTTCAACCCCGGGGTTCTCTGATGTTTTTCCTTTTTCTTTCTTTCAGAAGGAACTCATCTATCCACGTGTTTTTAAATCACTGGAGTGTTTACCTCTAGCAGAAATAATTTGGGCTTAGAAATATATAAGATGTGAATGGTGATTGAATTTAGATGAATAGCTCGAGGTAGATATTGTCCCTACCTTAGTGAAAATGTGGCCTTGGGCAAGCAAGCAAGAGTGATAAACTATTCAGTTTCCAACTCTGTTATTTACTACTTAAGTGACATTAGGCAACTCACTTACTCTCACCTCTTAAATAGTGTAATAAATACCTATCTGATAGGGTTGCTAACAACTACAAGAAATAAAAAGCTTATTTTAAACCATATTGCACTATTATTTTTGTTAGCTTTGTTGCTTATCTTGGTTGAATTTTGGATATGTGTTACTGGAAAGCATCATTTTACATCATCAACTTCAGCTCTTTTTCCATATAAAATAAAAATATCTATTTGTTTGTATTATTTATATCCTTATAACTTTTCTCAAATATTTTTGGAATACAAAAAAGAATGAATGAATTAGATGAAGGAATGAGTGGGTCAATCTATGGAACTACCAACTCAGCACTGCTAATAAACCCTAACTAGATGTGCTAAGCAAACAAGGTCAGAAGAAAGGCCTGAGCCTATATTCTTGCTTTAAAGATGCAAATATGCTCTGTGAAATAATTTAACAGAAAAACATAATTCTATTGTCTCTTTTCCCAATTCTGCCTTAAAATCACTAACTCCTTTCAAATATGTGAACCAGGATTTTAAAAACAGGATTAATGAATGTGAGAACTTCTATTATTAACATTCTTCAGAAGTGAGTGGCCCTAGCCAAAATGCAATAGTCTTTTGGTAAACCCTGCTTCCTTTTAAAAAGAAAGAAAATCAAATCATTGACATAATGGAAGAGAAAATCTGATGCACATTTCCTTAAAGATTGATGTTCTCTTCTCTTGCTTATTTCTTTTTTACTCTTTGAACTGTTTGAACCTGTTGTCCTTACAGGCAACAATGAATTTTATTAACCCGAGGGTGAAAGAAATCTTAACATTTCTAATTGTCATCTTCTTTGACTAATTGAATAACTGAATAACTCAGAAGAGAATAAGAGAAGCATTCTGATTGGGGTTCCCATGAATGAACCTGGTTACAAAGGTTTGGTTTGTACTTAACCCTTTCCATTAGATTGATACAAATTAAAGTCAAATTTTTTCATGAGGGTGAAGAAATGTACAGCTCTACAAACTACTACCAATGACTTAATGAAGTAGTTCTTCATAAGGTCACCAAAGATGTTTTCATTTAAAATCTGGGACTTGACTCTAAATGCTCAGATTACATAAATTTATTAATCATTTTCAAATATAGTAAATAGGAAGTTCCCTAGTGAAATTGGACATATAATGTTAATCCCAGGATCCAGGTCAAGTGAGATTTGAATAATTTTCTCAAGACTTTCTAGAGAGGAATGTAGTAGGAATGAACCAAATAATTTCTTTGAAATTATTCAAAGAAACAGCCCTGGCTCTGCACCTGTGGCTCAAGTGGCTAAGATGTCAGGCACGTACACCTGAGCTGGCAGGTTCGAATTCAGCCTAGGCCTACCAAACAACAATGACGGCTGCAACCTAAAAATGGCCCACCGTTGTGGTGGGCGCCTGTAGTCCCAGCTACTTTGGAGGCAGAGGCAGGAGACTCGCTTGAGCCCAGGAATTGGAGGTTGCTGTGAGCTGTGATGCCATAGCATTCTCTCCAGGGTGACAGCTTGAGGCTCTGTCTCAAAAAAAAAAAAAAAAAAAAAAACACCCCCCAAAATAGCCCTGAGGTAAAGTGGTGATAGGTGAAAAAAAAAAATCTGTGGGGGATTAGTTGTGTGTTTGTGTGTGTTTCAGACAATTACTTAACTTGTCTATGAGTGTCACACAAGCATGTTTAATTACAAACATCTGAATCTGTTAGGCATTTTCCAGCATTGGTAAGAAATGTAGATAGATTCAATGAGGGGAAGGGGAGTTGAATCTGGCTAATTAAAATAGTACATATCAAATTCTGAAATGAAAACTGACCATTCTCTTGGTTTGAACTTGCAGCTCCTGGCTAAGTACAAAAACTTGCAATGGGACAAAGTATTGCAGCTGGAGGAGGTGCAGGCAAAACTAGGGGTTAGTCTGGAAGAAATGCTCTTGGTCACAGAGGATGCCCTTCATTCTGAACCCTATAGCCCTGAGGAGATCTGCAGGTGTCTGGAAATTAGCCTGGAGGAGTTACAAACCCAAATCCTGAGTCCGAATACTCAAGATGGTAAGTCTGCTAGAGAAGTAAGAATATGGTTATTCCCCCCTCACAGCTGGAAGATTTCTAACTTCTTTGTGGGTCTTACCTATTTTCAAGCATAGTTGAGGAAATTTGGAATTTGGTAAACTTAATTATCTATATTCTTAGCTTCATAAATTCATTCATTCACTAATACTCTGAATAGGCAAAGTTAGATGTTTTAGAAGGGTACCGGTGAACCTTACTAAATGCAGAATACAAATGTCTTCATATAATAATGGAGAAATTGCCAGGAAGGCTATGTTAATCAGTTTGATGAAAATAGTTAAGATTGTACATGAAGCCAGCACATTGTACCCCTTGATTGCACTATTGTACACAGCTATGATTTAATGATAAAGATAATAAAAAAAATTTTGAGACTATAGAACACACTTACAAACAACAAAAAATTAAAATTAATAAATAAAGAGATAAAGAAACATAGCGACCAAATGCAACATATAAATCTGGATTGCATTTTTTTTTGCTATAAATATTATTATTAAGTTGAAGTGTTTTGGTGTCTAACGGGGGAAAGAAGTTTTTGACGGATATGAACAAACCACTGGCACCCAAGTATATACATATATCACTGATACTTTCTCAAAAATACCTAAACTCCATTGTCATATGCCAATGGCAGGGCTCAGAAGTTAGCACAATGTCTCTGATCTCTGATGTCTGTTCTTTCTGAGAATGTTAATACAGTAAACAGTCTCGGATGATAGAAATAATGTCTCTTCTACAGCACAGAATAGGCATGCTTTCCATTCACTATGACGATTACGATCCACCAAGTGCACAGTTGCTTTTCTGCAACACAACTCACTGCATATACAAGTGCCATCTGTCCCTCTTTGAGTTGCCCCATGAGAATTCAGTCTCAAGGAATTGCTATGAAAATGCTGATTCTCTCTCTGGCTACTGCTATTGTTGAGTGATAAACTGGCTTTAAGCCAGGCCCAGTGGCTCATGCCTATAATCCCAATGCTTTGAAAGGCTGAAGCAGGAAGGATACTTGAGGCCAGTTGAAGACTGGGGTACATACAAGACTCCCATCTCTGCAAAAGAATAAAAAAATAAAAATTTAGCTATTTGTGCTAGTGCAGGCCTGTAGTCCTAGCTCCTTGGGAGGCTGAAATGGGAGGATCACTGGAATCCAGGAGTTTGAGGTTACAGTGAGCTATGATTGCATGACTGGATGCTAGCCCAGGCAACAAAGTGAGACCCTGTCTCTATAAATAATAATAAGAATAAGACTTGAAAGTTGAGGCCAGGCAAAATGGCTCATACCTGTAATCCTACCACTCTGAGAGGCTAAGGTGGGAAGGTTTTTTTGAGGTCAGGAGCTTGAGACCAAACTAAATAAGAGGAAGACCCCATCTCTACAAAAACTAAAATAGAAAGAAATAGCTAGGTGTTGTAAATTCTGATAAGTAGCAAAAATAATAGCTAACTGGTGTACTCCCAGCTACTTGGGAGGCTGAGGCAAGAGGATCTCTTGAGCCTAGGAGTTAGAGTTGCTGTGATCTATGATGATGCCACTGCACTGTCGCCAGGGTGACAGAGCAAGACTCTGTTCCATCCACACCATTCAAACTTTCTCTCTTCTTTTCACTTGAACAGTTAGAAGCCCTTGTAGGGTTACTAATTGGTCTAACGTCAATATTGTCGTGTCTCCAGGAATAGGGCAGCCCAAGGACGGGAAGAGAGTTGGGGAAAAGCCAGTCAGTGGAGCAGTCAGAACATACACATTTATTGATTAAGCTCTTATGTGGATACAGTTTACGATGATCCAAAACAAGTATAGTAGTAACTCCGAAGATGGCAAATCGCAGATCACCATCACAGATGTAATCATAATGAAAAAGTTTGAAATGTTGTGAGAATTACCAAAATGGGACACGGAGATGTTCAGTGAGCACATGCTGTTGGTAAAATACCGCCCATAAGACTGACCTTAGGCGGGGTTGCTACAAACTTTTAACTTGTTAAACAAACGCAATATCCACAAAGAGCAAGAAAGTGAAGCAAAATAAAATGAGGTTTGCTTGGGGTTCTTTTATTTTATTTTATTTATTATTATTATTTTTTGAGTCAGAGTCTCACTATATTGCCCCCAGTAGAGTGCTGTGGCATCACAGCTCACAGCAACCTCAAACTCCTGGGCTTAAGTGATTCTCTTGCCTCAGCTTCCCAAGTAGCTGGGACTACAGGGGCCCGCCACAACGCCTGGCTTTTGTTGTTGTTGTTGTTGTTGTTGCTGTACTTGTCATTGTTGTTTAACAGGCCCTGGCTAGCCCAGCCCCAGTGTATGTGGCTGGTGCCCTAACTACTGAGCTATAGGTGCTGAACCAAAAACATACTTCTCATTACAGATCTGATGGTATTTAGAATCTCCTTGAAGGAATTGTTTTATCTGAGTATTTTACTTGCTTGTTCTTTCAGGGATAGTTTCTTCTCTGAGTAGTAAGCAGTTTTCCTGTGGTAACTATTAAGATTAAAACAAAAAAAGAATAAGTAGTACCAGAGCCTGGATACACATTGTTAGAACTCACTGTCACAATTTGTGTTTTTAAGTTTCCTTTTTTGACACAGAGCCACCTGCTGGCAGAGGGTGTTAGTTAATCTTGAAAATATTTTCGACTGCAATTGGGCTCAAATGTACAGGACAAGTAGCAATGATGAGGCTACGCCTTGAACTGGATTAGAGATTTTTACTCATGGTATCACTGTCAATAACACTGAAAATGTTATGGTTAAAATGCACCATGTAGTTGAGAAAAGGAAGTTTTTAAAGTTGAGTTTCCCTCACTCTGCAAGAGTGAGACTCTGTCTTTAAAAAAATAAAAAACCACTAAACACTTAAAAAAATAAATGGGCTCAGTGCCCATAACTCAGTGGTAAGGCTGCCAGCCACATACAGCAAGGCTAGTGGGTTCGAACCCAGCCTGGGTCTGCTAAACAACAGTGACATCACCCCCCCCCCCCAAAATAACTGAGCATTGTGGTGGGCACCTGTAGTCCCAGCTTCTTGGGAAGGCTGAGGCAAGAGAATTGATTAAGCCTAGGAGTTTGAGGTTGCTGTGAACTGTGATGCCACAGCACTCTACTGAGTGTAACAAAGTGAGACTCTGTCTCTAAAAAATAAAAAGTATATAATGGAATATAAAACAAATAAAAAATCAAAGTAAGAAAGTAGAATAGTGGGCTTGGTGCCTGTGGCTCAACAGACTAAGGCACCCGCCATGTACACCTGAGCTGGCGGGTTCAAATCCAGCCCCCGGACCCGCCAAACAACAATGACGGCTGCAACCATAAAATGGCCGGGCATTGTGGTGGGCGCCTGTAGTCCCAGCTACTTGGGAGGTGGAGGCAGGAGACTCGCTTGAGACCAGGAACTGGAGGTTGCTGTGAGCTGTGATGCCACCGCACTCTATCCAGGGTGACAGCTTGAGGCTCTGTCTCAAAAAAAAAAAAAAAAAGAAAGTAGAATAGTAAGAAGGAGGATAGAGTGAAGCTAATATAGTGGAAATTTGGGATTCTTATACAAACACTCAAGTTAAGCCACAAATTCCTTGATTACCTAGAAGGAAATATGATAAATCTAAAATTCATTGTTCATAAAATTAAAATATTCTAGTTATACATGTAGGACAAGTACAATTTTTTTGTAGCACTAGAGATTAAAATCTCTCTCATCAGGCCTCATCTAATGTGATTCTCATAGAGTTAAAACATGCAACAAGATCCTCAACATTGTACCAAATATTATATGTAAAAAATTAATCCAAAATGGATCAAAAAGTAAACTATAAAACTTTTGCGAGAACACTCTTGAGGCCTTAGCTGAGGCAAAGATTACTTAGTGGACACATGTATGCATGTTCACACCCCAGAGAAAAACAACCAGAAAAAATTATATTTCATAGCATTTATATACTTCTGATCATTTCTGAAAGACTGGTCAGAAAATGAAAAGGCAAACCACAGACCAAGAGGAAAATATTTTGCAAAATATTTCCCCTGACAAAAGACTTGTGTTCAGAAATATAAACTTTTAGAACTCAATAGTGAGACCAAAGGAAAAAAAAAGTAAGACCAATAACTCAATTGTTAAAATGGCTAATAAATGTCAAGAGACATGTTGCCAAAAAAAAGTGCAAATGTCTAATAAGCACCTAAAAGGATGATCAATATCCTTAGTCACCCAGAGAAATGCAAATTTAAACCACAGTGAAATACCACAAAACACCCACTATAATGGTTAAACGTAAGAAGATTGTGAAGTGCTGGTAAGACAGTGGAACAACCGGGACCCTCTCGCAGTGCTGGTGAGAATACAAGATGGTGAGCCAATTGGGAAAACCGTTAAGTTAAACATAGCATTTACCATGTGTTCTAGAAACTCCACTCCTAGGCATTTACCCAAGAGGAAAGAAAGCACGTTCACAAAAAGACTTCTAATATTCATGGAAGCATTATTCTCAATAGCCAAAAAGGGAAACAACCTAAATTTATTCATCTGCTGGCAAGTGGATGAATTATTATACAGCTATACAATGGAATGTCACCCAGTGATAAGAAGGAACAAACTAGTGTTATGCACAACACATGAATCTCGAAAACATTGTGCTACGGGGGAGAACTCAGACCAAAAGAAGTACATATTACACTTTCACTTACAAAAAATTGTAGAAAAGGTAAAACTCCACGGAACAGAGAGTTGATTTATGTTTGTCTGGTTCTGAGAGTGGAAACAGGGAATTTGGGGATACAATGGAATTAGTCTAAATTTTTATTGTGTTGCATGAGTATATAGTCAAAGGTTGCAAAACTCACCACCCTATTCTAAAAATAGATGTAAATTTGTGTATCAATAGGTTATACAAAACAGTGGGAAGATAGTGTAATAAGATACTTTTTGCTCTAGAATAATATCTTAAGGTTTTTATTTTATTTTGATTAATATTTTGTAAAAGGTAGCTAAACAAATTGTAGTTGATCCATTTTTTTTTTCATTTGTTTAGGAATCGTATTCAAGATCAATGTAAAGTTAATTGCTTTAGAGATGAAAATTTTCCAACATAATCACTAAATGTATAGACTCAGGAATTCCTGGATCACAATTGCTATTAAAATCAATACCACTAAGGAGACCCTAGATCCATTTCTGTCCTTAATACCCATATGATCAAAATATTTCATTTTGCCTAAGAGAAAAATGAATTGGGAGTGAATTAGCTTGCAAAAACACATGGTAAATCTTTCATTTTCCAAGAAGCTTTCTTTCCTTGCTCATTCTAGCCAAAAATGATCTCTTTGGATTTCTATAATTTCATTTTTTTCTATCACTCAAGATATTTTCATGTCTTAAGTTTTGATGTCATTATTGTGAGGTTCCTTGGCCTCCCCATTTTAATGGACAGAACAAGGCTAACACTTCGTGAGCACTTTACAAAGTCTGGCTCTGTGCTGGGTGCCTTAGTGGCTGGTCTCATTCAGTCCTCACTGGGGAAAACCTGCCCCGACCTTGTGAGTGTTGCCCGATGCTGACTCTCTGTCTCCGCACCTCCCCAATTATCAGGAAATTCTAAGCTCTCCCACCTGTCGCCTCAACCTGAATTGACTGCTGTTGTTGATTGTTTATCTGAACAGAAATTGTCGCACCTCCTGGAGAGAGCAGCCTGGCTTGCCGTACTAGATCTCCTTTTCCAGAGCCCTTTTTCTAAATCAGGTACCTTTGATGGTCAGTTTAGGAACCCACCTACCCGCCTCTTCCTAATGTAGTAACAGATCAGTTTCTGGGGTAAGAGAACAGAGACAGTGTATGATACAATGGTGTGTGTCTGTGTGTGTGCGTACGCGCGCAGTCTCTAATCTTAGCATACCATCCAGCACACAGGAAGGAGGTACTCAACATAGTAAAAAAATGCACTTTAATTTTTAAAAAAGTAGAAGTGGGCTCAGCGCCTGCGCCTCAGCGGGCTAAGGCACTAGTCATGTACACCTGAGCTGGCGGGTTCGAATCCAGCCTGGGCCGCCAAACAACAATGACGGCTGCAACCAAAAAATGGCCGGGCATTGAGGCGGGTGCCTGTAGTCCCAGCTGCTTGGGAGGCAGAGGCAGGAGACTCACTTGAGCCCAGGAATTGGAGGTTGCTGTGAGATGTGATGCCACAGCACTCTATCCAGGGTGACAGCTTGAGGCTCTGTCTGGAAAAAAAAAAAAAAATAGAAGTGGCTGAAGATGTTTTATTCTGTTTTAAGAAAGATCCTGCATAAATATCCCTGCTGTTTTCCAATTACGTAGAGCA
>CAUYON010027186.1:0-28421 GCA_963573935.1 Arctocebus calabarensis
GGGTACAATGTGCTGGTTTCATATACAATCTTAACTATTTTCATCAAACTGATTAGCATAGTCTTCCTGGCATTTTCTCAGTTATTATATGAAGACATTTGTATTCTGCATTTAGTAAGGTTCGCCTGTACCCTTCTAAGATGCACCGTAGGTGTGGCCCCACCAATTACCCTCCCTCCACCCAACCTTCCCTCTCCCCTCCCTACCCTTGCCCCTTTCCCCATATTCTTTTTTTTCCTTATTTTTTTTTATTGAATCATAACTGTGTACATTAGTTCAATCATAGATTACAGTGTGCGGGCTTCATATACAATCTAAGATAATTTTATCCGCCTATTCAACATAACATTCATGGGATTTTCTCATTTACTGTATGAAAACATTTGTGTTCTGCATTTAGTAGTTTTCTCCTGATCCTTCAAAGATGGACCTCAAGTGTGATCTCACCCTTTATCCTCTTTCCACCCATCCTCTCCCTCTTCTTCCCTCCCTCTCCCCTTTCGCCATCTTCTTGTGCAATAACTGGGTTGTAACCTTCACATGAAAGATATAAATTTGCTTCATATTAGGGCTGTATACATTGGATACTTTTTTTTCCATTCTTGAGATACTTTGTTAAGGAGGATGTGTTCCAGCTCCATCCATGTAAATATGAAAGAGGTAACGTCTCCATCTTTCTTTAAGGCTGCATAATATTCCATGGTATACAAGTACCACAATTTATTAATCCATTCGTGGATCGATGGGCACTTGGGCTTCTTCCACGATTTAGCAATTATGAATTGGGCTGCAATAAATAATCTGGTACAGAGCAACATTTATTTTTAAAGTAAATATATGGTAGGGAGTATGGGGAAGACACTGAGAGAGAACAAAAGAACTGAGAATGACAATTGTCCTGCTTCCTGCAGAGAACAGGCTGTCACACAGTAACTTGTCCATGCCTGGCTTAAGATATTGTCCCTAGAAAGCCTCTGAGAAAATATTTACTGTGAGTGAATGAGGGCCCTGGGGCTCCCATTATCTCCTAATTAATGGAGATAATTAGGTGCAAGCGAGCCTGAGGGCCCTCATTCACTCACAATAAATATTTTAAAAGTATCTGTTGAGCCCTAGTTATACATTGGGTCTGCTTAGATGCTGAGGTTGAGAGCCAGTAGAATAGGCATGGTCATTTTTCTCTGGGATCTTAGCAGTTTGTGATAGTACCAAGTGCCAACTTATTTTTTTTTTCTGTGCCAACTTATTTGTAAGAATTCTTCGTCTGAGAGTAATAAAGGCAAATACTATTTCTTAAAGACTTACTAAATGTTGGGAGCTTTATGCCCACTGTCACCTTTAAATCTCATCAAAACCTATCTATAAGGCATCTAGATACAGATCTATGAAACAGATGAAGATTTATCTATACGGAGATTTACTTAAGGAATTGGCCCACATGATTGTGGGGGCTGGCAAGTCCAAAATTTTACAGGGGCAGCTGGCAGACAGGATTTGTGTGGTACAGTCTCGGGACTGGTTTCCTGCCTTCTCTGAGAAACTGCAGTTTTTGCTGTTAAGGCCTCAACTAATTGGGTGAGGTCCATC
Source organism: Arctocebus calabarensis (assembly GCA_963573935.1). NCBI lineage: Eukaryota > Metazoa > Chordata > Mammalia > Primates > Lorisidae > Arctocebus > Arctocebus calabarensis. The sequence continues at coordinate 1,588 of CAUYON010027186.1, forward strand.
CACATTTTCATATGTATTCTCTCTTTCCCTCAATGATTGTAAGTGTTAATCAATTTTATGACTATATGTATGGAATGCTAGTGAGGGAAACCTCTAGACTTGCATTTGACGAAACAGTTGAGCACTATCATCTAGCCAACTTGACACATTAAAAACTAACCATTGCAGCATTATTATTCCCCCCAGTTACAAATGGGGAAACTGAGGTGCAGAGCCTGTACATAACCTGCTCTAGGTCAAAGGCCGAGAATGAAGTGATATCAAATGTTGGGCTGTGCAACCTCAATATTGATGCTCTTAATCATAAGCTTTGGCTGCTTTCTTAGAATAATTGCTGATTTAGGAAGAGAAGACCTAAAGGAAAAGCACCTGAGCCTCATAAATTTATATTTAAGTCAAGGGTTTTAAATAAAGAACAGCTAATAGGAATTAACAAGCTCTGGAACAAACCTGTGCCAGGAACAAGTGAAAACAAAGGCAATAAAGATGTAACAAGAGTTTGAAAGACACTAGACATTGGGCAGTAAAGGAACATGATCTCAGAAACATGGGAAACAGACTGGGTACGTCCTACAACCAGCTCAGCCCTACAATAGCGTTTTTTAAATAGAGGGAAAGGGAGGAGGAACCTAGGCAGATCCTTGGGTCTCCCTGTATTGAAAGGGTAGAGATGAAAGTCTGGGGAGGCCAACATGGTTCAGTTAGCAGGGGAGAAGAGTTCTATATGGAAAAGAGAATCTCAAAATATGTAAGGGTCTCCCTTGAGGCCTCAGAGGACAATGAATCAGCACATGTGTGCATGAGGAAACTTCCCAGACCAGGGAAAAAACTACCCAGGAGGATTAAAGTGAATACTTGCCAGAGATCACACAGGGCCACATATAATCACTGTTCCTACCAGCCAAAGTGGAGAATGTCATAATTCACAGAGGACCAGGTAGAACACTCAGAAGTATTTTATGTCAGTTGTGTGGCAAATACTTAGATCTAGATTACATTCTTTCTGGTTCTGCCTAATAAACATAAATCCCTTTCCCTTTTTTTCCTTCCCTTCCTTACCCTCCCTTCCCTTTCTTTTCCTTCCTTTCCCTTTCCTTCTTTCCTCCTTTTTTTCTTTCCTTTTCTCTCCTTTTCCCTTCATTTCCCTTCTCCCTTTCCTTCCTCTCCTCCCCTCCCCTCTCCTTGCCTTTCCTTTCTTTTTTTCTTCTTGCCCATACTGCAGTGCAGTGGTATAATCATAGTTCACTGTAGTCTTAAACTCCTGGGCCCAAAGCCATTCTCTCACCTGGGCCTTCTGAGCATCTGGGACTACAGATGCATGCCACTATACCTTGCTAACTTAAAAAAAGTTTTTGTAAAGACAGGGTCTCACTATGCTGCCCAGGCTGGTCTCAAGTTCCTTGAGCAGCCTTCTCGCCTTGGCCTCCCAAATCACTGGGTCTTTGTCATTAAGGTGAAGATTCACAAAGTCACAGGCATGCCTGCAGGGAAACAGAAGCTGCAATATGAGAGCATCTTCATCACGATTTCAACTCGCTTGCTTACTACAATATGGCCAATGGTGCTGCCATCCATCTGGCCCTCAAGGAGAGAGGCTGAAGGAAGAAAAATGGAACCCCTTCAGACAGATCCCCCTGCCTTTTTACCTCTCCTGACCCTACCCCCTGCCCCAGACCTAGGAGGCCTACCTTGGGCTTTGGGTTCTACCTGCATATTTGTTTCCCTCTTACTCACTTTGGGAATTTAAATTATTCTACAGAACTTCATTCCTCCCACCCCTTCCCCACACTGGTTAGATAGCAGGGCTGTCTAAGCCACTCTCTGGACTCCCTTTGTGTTGGAGTCTTGATTTGAGAACATTCATTTCTTCAGGCAGCTCATTAGGAACTGAGACTCCGGGATGAGGCCCCCTGCCTAAGAAACCTTAAACACAAGTGCTCCAGAATAAAGGCTAGTTCCAGGAATACAGTACACAATATCCTGAAAGGTAAAATTCACAATGTTTAGCTTTCATTCAAGTTTACTAGGCATGTGAGGAAACAGAGGAATATTACCCATAATCGGAGAAAGAAATCAACCAATTGAAAATGACCCACAAAAAACATAGACCAGGGTGTCCCATGGGCCACATGTTGATTTTGTGAGAACTTTTTTTTTTTTGGCTAATCAGCTTTCCTTCATGTTTGTGTATTTTCTATGTGGTCTAAGATAACTCCTATTTTTACAAAGTATGGCAGATAAGAAAAAAAAGGTTGGCCACCCCTGACATAGATGATAGAATTTGTACCCAAAAGCATTTAAATAGTGTTTATATCTGCATTCCATATATTCAAGAATTTGGAGGAAAGATGATGGGTGACAAGTAGAGACTTGGGAAATATAAGACCCAAATTGAAATTCTATGAGAACTACAGTATCTGAGATTTAAAAAATACACTGGATAGACTGGGTGCAGTGGCTCTGTAATCCTAGCACTCTGGGAGGCTGAGGCACAATGATCATTTGAGCTCAGGAGTTTGAGACCAGCCTGAGCAAGAGTGAGACCCTGTCTTTACCATAAATAGAATAATTAGCCAGGAACGCGATAGGTACCTCTAGTCCCAGCAATTCAGGAGGCTGAGGCAGGAGGATCACTTGAACAAAGGAGTTTGAGGTTGCTATGAGCAATGCAATAATGCCATAGCACTCTAGCCTGGCAAGACTTAAAAAATACATTACAGAGGCAAATATTAGTGAAAGCTAACAGTGACAAAATTATAGCTAAAGTTTATGGTGAATGAATAGATTCCCCCTGAAAATCAGGAGTAAGACAAGGATATTCTGTTTCATCATTTCTATACAGTATTGTATTGAAGGTTCTAATCAGATAAATCAGGCAAGAAAAAGAAATGAAAGGCATTCAGACTGGAAAAGAAGTAAAGCTATCATCATTTGCTGATGATATTATCCATGTAAAAAGTCTTATGGAATCTTCAAGAAAGCTACCAGAAGTAATAAGCAGAGTTAGAAAGATCACAGGATACAAAATTAATGTACAAAATCAACTATTTCTATGCACTACCTATGACTAATTGGTTATTAAAATGGTTTTAAATTTCATTTCCATAGCACAAAAATGTGAAATGCATAGAGATAAATGTGGTAAAACATGTATAAGACCCATCGACTTAGAAATGTAACACACTACTAAAAATATGAAAGACCTAAATTTATTAAGTGATTTACCAGTTTAATGTGTCGTGTAACTCAGTGTAGCTAATATGTCAAATTTATCTGAAATTAATGTGCATTCACAATCTTATCCATTTTGTAGAATATTTTTGTTGAAATTGACAAACTGATCATAAAATTCAGATGAAAATGGACCAAAACAATTTTGAAAAAATAGGAACAAAGGGTTTACATTATTTTACTTTAATATATTTTTATAAAGCTATGGTAATTAAGATAACAGTATTGCATCAAGAGAGATAAATAGATCAAAGGAACAGAATAGAGTAATTAAGAACAAAGTAATTAAAATCGGTATGATATTGGTGTCAAGACAGAGAATAAGATCAATAGGAAAAAAAAAGAGAGAGTCTAGAAATAGAGCCACTGAAATACATTCGATTGACTTTTGACCCAAGTCTGAAGATTGTTTAGGAAAGAAAGTATATTTTCAACAAATGGAGATGGAACCATTGAATATCCATGGGCAAAAGAATTAACTCTTACTAAATCCTTGCACCATATACAAAAATTAAATCAAAGCAGATCAGAGATATAAATGTAAAAATTAAAACTATAAAATTGCTAGAAAAACACATCAGAGAAATTTCTGTGGCCTTGGTTCAGGGAAAGATTTCTTACATACAACACCAAAAGAACAATGCACACACACACACACACACACAAATGTTAAATTGTACTTCTACTGCAAAAACTCTGCACAGGAAGAAATAGAATCAAATATGAATTATTTATTTTTTATTTTTCACTTTGGAAACTGACACACTAATTCAAGGTTGCTTCCAAGCTTGATATGGTTGTGTCTGATGCTACTAATACCTGAAGTTCAAGTTTATAGTTCTGGTGATTTAGTTCAATACATGTATAATTGTTAATTATTGGAGGATGAAGTGAATGGCAGTGTGGAAAAATTTTGCTGATGACATAAAAGTGTTGAAGTTGGTAAGAGCTAAGGAGGATTGTGAGGAAATGAGCACAGATCTAATAAAGCTGGCTGTCTGAACAAACACTAAGACTGATAATATTTTACAGAGAAGGGCAAAAGGTAATAGATATTGAAAGAAATAATTTAAGCTCTACATAATTTAGTATGTGAAGTACATGCTGATGGATGTAGGGTATATGTTAGTCTCAAAGGAAAAAGACTTTCTGTAGGAATCAAATTAATGGAAATATTTCACTAAATTTCACGTAATCTGCAAGGGTCCTGAAAAAGAAGGCCAAAACAGTTTGGGTGCGTATTCAGAAAATGGAGGGAAAAAATACAGGAAAACATAATTGTGTTTGAGTCTGAGTGCCTACCTAGCATTGTTTCTGCTGACTTTGTCCTAATGTTATCCCCAAGTTCACCCAATCTCAACTCATTTACAGAAGGTGACTTTCCCCCAACCCTAGAAAACAAATCAAGGTCCATCAAAACCAGTAGTTCTCAAAGTATGATCCCCACCCAATTTATGAGAAATGCAAATTTATCAGGCTCCTTTCCCAATCTACTAAATCAGAAACCACTGGTTGTGGAGCCCAGCCATTCATATTTTAACAAGCCCCTCAGGACAGTCTGATTCATGCTGAAGTCTGAGAATGATTGGTCCAGATGATTCTATTCCTCTGGACCATTGATCTTATTAGGGACAAGCACTGACCTTGTTCAGGACAACCAGACACAAGTGGAAGTCTGCTAGGGGATAATAACAAAGACTTTCCTCTCATAAGAAGAGGAAAGACGTTGCAGGCTTTGGCCACACTTGTGTAAGGATGCGATGTCTAGAGCTGTTGCAGCCATCTTGTGCTTATGAGAGCTCATGCCTGAGTATTACAGAGTAAAAAGATCACGTTTTGAGGCTGCCAAATTAACCAATCTTTGCACCAACCTCCAGGATGTCTGGCTATGTCAGGAGATAAATTCCACTTTAGGTCAGATACACCATTCCTTGTGTCTGAAAGTATACTCCCTAAAGCACCTTCCTTTTTGTCTCTACTGTAGTATGGAAAAGGCAAATTTGAATGGAAAAATGCTCAGAAATAGTGCACTAGAAATTAGGAACACAGATCTTATCCTTTTCCCTGAACACTTGAGAGCTACATTCCCTCATCTTAAAGCAAATGTAATTTTGAGCCTCATTTCTTTTACATGCTGTGTAAGTATAATATTTCACTTTTCTCATGGGTTTGTGCAAGGCACCTTTAGTAATAAACCTATGTATGAACACAAAGCATCTCCCTGGGGGTCAGCACACAATCCATCCAGGTCAAGTTAGGACTGAATGATATGTTGAGTAGGACATTCAGAGTTGTGGCCATTCTTGATTTCAACCTCAGAAAGTTAACATTGCACACAATATACTTTAATTTCCCATAAGAACTCATTATGGATTGATCTTTTATGAATCTCCCCAACTCTTAATATTGCTCTTCATTTTGTGAATGAAGAGATCACATGATAGAGGCCATCCTCGCCTCATTTCCTGAGAAATGAGATAAGTGCCAAAGTAGATGAATGGCATGTGCACAGAGAGAGGACAAAGGCTTTTCTTGCTGACTATGTTTTGGATGTCCTAATCTGCATTGCTTGGGCCTAGAACTGAGTCACAGCAAAGAGGGTAGGGAGTGGGATGATCGGTCACGTAAGTGTGTCCTTTTCTATGCACCATCTCAGCTTAACTTTACACAAACTTTTTACAGTTAAGTTCCTTAAATGACTAACTGCAAAACCAGATGGGTTTGTCATCATGCCCTATAGGTCAGGAAACTGGGGCTTTGCAGGACTGACAGCAGGAATTATTCCAAAATCAACTGGCCTCCACTGAGAATTCCCTGTCAGCTGTCAAAGAATGCTGTGTCCATTGAATTCTGCCCTCAAAAGAGTGCAAAAAGGGAGAGAAGATCTCTCAGAGACAAAAAGCAGACCTTTCAAGATTTTAGGGCTTCAGACCAATACCTTCTATTGAGCTCAAAGCTCTTAAGGAAGCCAGCAGCATATGGAACCCAGATGTTCCAAGCAGGTCTCCCTGGGAGAAGAGGCTGCTCTAGTCTGCCCTGGAGCTCAGAGTGGGTCACAAAAGAAAGAACCCGCATGTACCCAGCCAGGAATGTGGAGAGGCTGGCTCTTAGACACAGAGTTAAGAGGCTGTGCCTCTTTATCCAGGCTAGAGTCTTGCATTCAAGATTTCTGTGATTCCATTTCCTCCTCCCCAAAAGCATGACTAAGCCTATGTTGTGATGATGGAGTGAGAATAAAATAGCCTGGGAGATGAGCGAAAGCATTTGGCTATGTTGCTTTTAAAGTCCTTGGAGCAGAGACTGTTATGTGGCAGAGACACTATTATGTAGTTACCAAAACCTATTTCTCAGACTCCCTTGCAGCTAGGTAAGACCATGTGACTGAGTCCTGGCCAATGGAATATAGGCAGAAGGGACTTGAACCCCTCCATCCAGGCCCATAGAAACGACCTCAGCCATTCTCCACCATCTCTGTCCCCTGCCTACTGCTCGTGTCTATAGATCCAGCAGAGAACCCCAAAGCCCCAGTAGGTGGTGGAGGCATGAGTGGGAAGGAGCTCAGATCTCTGAGGTACCACACTGAAGATGGCCTGCCCAATGGGAACAACCACATTATATTTTACTTGAATGATAACAAAACACATATTATGCTAAGCCTTTCTGGAGTTTCAGAATCAAATACTACTTAACTTGCCCTACCTAATCCAGGCCCCGAGTAAATCCTAGATAAAACAATTGAGAGTTTACAAGGACCTGGTGGGAGGCTCAAGGGCAGGCAGGGATGTCAAATTAATGTATGATTATAGAGAGGATTCAGAATTTTCTGGCAGCACATGTATCTCATCTCCACTTAATGATATTCCCTCATTAATACTTCCATGCTCTGGGTGAAACCTCTGTAAACCTGCCTGGGCTTAGATGTGAGGGACTGGGGGATCTTCCCATTTCTCTAGCTGGCTGTTAATGTCCAATCTGATAGACAAGGACACATATTAAACCAACTTTAGGGATTTCAGGGTCTGAAAGGAAGGCCAGGCCAATCACCACCAAGAAAGGTTTTCATTTTTAGAAGGTAACAGAGGTAAACACCACCCACATCATCTCTCCAAACTGCATGTTTGCTTCCATTTAACCCACCCATAGTTGGTTGTTGACTAGTGTATGGAAGATTGGAAAATGTATACTGGGTTAATACCCATTTTCTTTGGCTCAACAATTAACATGCAAGATTTTGGGAGGGGGAGAAGGATAAAAATACATTCAGTATGAAGCAGGCTGTATGTAATTTTTATTTCAGAGAATATGATCATTTTATATCATTAGTTTTTTTAAAAATGAAATCTCACTATGTTGCCCAGACTGCACTTGAACTCCTGGGCCCAAGTGATCCTCCTACTTCAGCCTCCTAAATTGTTGAAACTACAGACAGACATGTGCCATTGCACCCAGAGGTTGTGGTCATTTCAAATAAGTATTGTCATGGAAAAAATACTGCTAGATATTTTTATGCATGAATTACCTGATCTAAACAAATTCATTTCTCATCCTCAAACCTTACCTTGCCCTTTTTTGTATTATTTTATTGTGATTAAAATATATAAGATAAATTTACTATTTTAACAATTTTTAAGTGTCCAATTCAGTGGCATGAATTACATTCGTGTTGTTCTGTAACCACTACCAACTATCTATATCCAAAACCATTTCATCATCCCAAACAGAAACTTGGATACCACTTAGCATTAATTTCCCCATTCCTCTCCCCTTCCCTTAAATCCAAGTAACCTTTATTATCTATTTTCTTTCTGTATGAATTTGTCTATTGGAGTATTTCATGTGAGTCAAATCATAAAATACTTGTTCTCCTGTATATAACTCATTTTACTTAGTGTAATGTTTTTTAAGGCTCACCCATATTACATCATGTACCAGAACTTCATTTCTTTTTATAGCCAAATAACAATCCTTTGTGTGCATATACCACATTTTATTTATCCATTCATCTGTTGATGGGGACTTGGGTTGTTTCTACCCTTTGGTTGTTCTCAATAATGCTGCTATAACACTGGTATACACGTATCTGTTTGCATGCCTGCTTTAAGTTCTTTTGGGTATATATACCTACAGGTGAAATTGTTGGATCGTACAGTAATTCTATGTTTAGCTTTTTGAGAAACTGTCACACTGTTTTTCATTGCAAACCTGCAAGATTTTTAAAACCTAGATCAAATAAAAAAGGTAGAAAAAGGCTCCTGTTATGCAATGGGGTTGCATGATGAGTGCTGGGTGGATCTGGGTACCTCATTAGTATAGAGTATTCTCTTGGCTCACTTTCCTGGGCAATCTGATTAAAGGGTTTGCACCTGAGTGAATCCTAGAAACAGGGGTGAATTGACCATGAAGCTAATGAACAATGAGCTTCAGGGCCCCCTCACTGACCTTGACTCTTTCCCAGGTCCTGAGAAGGCCCCTTACCTGTGATAATATATTTTTATAATTTTCAAAAGTAACATGTTTTAACCCAAATCTCATTAAGACTACTGCCTCTTCCCACTCCATCTTCCATTCTATCATAATTCCCTTTTGTGTTAGATGGTGTTAGCCCATGGGCATTTTGGGGATCTGGCTAAGGGGAAGTGGAGTTGGGGATGCATTTTTTGTGATTTCTGTTCTTGTTCTTAAAAAATTCATATTCATACTCAATTTTACATATGTAATTTGAGATTATTTTTCTTAAAGAAGACATCAATCTCATTCAAGCTCCAGTCTCTACAACATGGTCTGGTTTTGTCAGAAACAAATCATGTTTTGTCATCGATGAATCACATTCATGCAAAACCCATACTCTTCATGCAACACCCATCCTCTTTTCTGTGCTTCTCTGGCATCTCAGAGTCTTTCTCCAAGAACATTGCCCTGCACCATAAAACCTTTCAATAACCTTCATTCTCCCTTCACTCTCAATTCCACATTTAACCAGCCACCAGCGTCTCCTGCTTCTGTAGGATGCTGCTCTCCACACCTCAGAGCAGCACTCCATTCCCATTTGACTTACGGCTCCTTGCTTTTCTTCCATAGCTTCCTATGCAAAGCTAAATGGCCCTCAAAAATATTTAGATCCTAATCCTTGGAACCTGTAAATGCTACCATCTCAGTTCAAGCTGCTATGAACAAGCACCACAGACTGGGAGCTTATCAACAAGAGAAACCTATTTCTCACAGTTTTAGAGGCTGGACGTCTGACATCAAGGTGCCACCATTGCCAAGTTCTGATGAGGGCCTTCTTCCAAGTTGCAGACTGCTGAATTCTCATCGTATTCTTACATGGTAGAAAAGAGCATTAAAAATCTTTCTTGGCTGGGGGCTTTTAAAAGGTCACAAATCCCATTTCTAAGGACCTAAACCTCATGAACGAATTGCATCCCAAAGGTTCTACTTCCTCCCACCATCATGCCAAGGGTTAGGATTTCAGCATATGAATTTAGGTAGTGATGTTAGCTAGATGGCAAACTAGGAGATTCTGGCCCTCAGTAATCTTTGCCACTAAGGACCCCAGTACCCCTAACTACCACCCTCACAGAGGATTCCTGTGATCTTGGTGATGCAGACTCCAGCAGCTAACACTGATCAGAGCCAGAGCCACTGCATCCCCTGGAGCTGGAACCAAGTGCCCCACTCACTGCAGCTCATGTTCCAAACCTAGCTCTGGGAAGGCCCTGCCTGTCCATGTCTGTGAACTGGTGCTGGCTGCAGAGCACATTACTTCACAGCAGTCCAAACGTCTGCCAGTTCCACTGCACATGCTACTATAGCTTCACACATGCAACCATGGGACCAGTTGCATGGTCCAGTCCATGAAGGTTAGAAGTAGTGACTGCCTTCTCAAATTCCAAGACAACAACCCAAGGCTAGACCAAATACAAAACACCAAAGAAACATGACACCTCTAGAAGAACACAATAACTCTCCAGTAATCAACCCCAAAGAAATGGAGATGTATTAATTTGGGGACAAATAAATCAAACTAAATGTTTTAAGGGAACTTAAAGAGCTACAAGAAAACACAGATAAACAGCTCAACTCATTCAGGAGAAAAATACATGAGCGAAGTGGAAAGTTCAGCAAAGATATAGAAATAAAAAAGTAAAAAAAATTATGGAGCTAAAGAATATAATGAATGAAATAAATAAAATAAAATACAGAGGTCCATCAGCAAACATAAACAAGCAGAAGAAAGAGGCTTTCTCAGTAGAAATTTTGTAGATCTGGAGAGAGTAGGATCATACATTTAAAGTCCTGGATGAAAGGAAGAAAAAAACAAATCCTGTCAACTAAGAATTCTATGCCTGGCAAAATGATCCTTCATAAATGAAGTAAAGATAAATTCTTTTCCAGATAAACAAAAACCAGACTTGCCTACAAGAAATCCTTAAGGAGATTCTTCCACTGAAATGAAAGTATACAAAGCAGAAGTGTGAAAGCATATGAAAACATAAATTTTATGAATAAAAATAAATATATAGTCAAATATAAAATAATGTAATACTGTAATGAAACATAACAAACATAAACATTAACATAAATTTCTTTTAACTCTAATACAAAAGTTAGGAGATAAAAATATTAAGAATAACTGTAATCACAAAAGTTTGTTAATGGCTACTTAATATAAAAAGAAGTAATGTTAACTATAAGAAAACAGAATGAAGGAGGAGGGGAGTGAAAGTGTAGAGTAGAGTAGCAATTGCAGTCAAGTTATCAACGTAAAATAGATTATTATTAACCACAAGATATTTTATGCATCTTACATAACAAGAAGAAAAATTCTATAATAGATACTCAAAAGATAAAAAAGAGTGAATTGAAGCAGATAATTACCCTGCAAAAGTTATCAAAGAATAAAGACAGCAAGAAAGAAAGAAGGAAACAAAACAATAGCAAAACAGACAGAAAACTATTACCAAAACAACAGTAGTAACTCTTCACCTATTAGTCATTACTTTAAATGTAAATGTATTGAACTCTCTAAGAAAAAGGTGTAAAGTGACTGAAAGGATTTTAAAAATAAGAGGCAGAAATTTTCTTCCTCTAAGAGAATCAGTTTAGACTCAAGTACATACATAGGCTGAAAGTGAAGGAAGAAAAAAAGATATTTCACGGAAACGGTTACTAAACGAAAGCTGAGGTGGCTATACTTATATCAAACAAAATAGACTTTCAGTGAAAAAGTATCTCAAGAGACAAAGATGGTCATTGTAAAATGATAAAAGGATCAGAGGACATAACAATTATAAATATATGCACACCCAGCATCAGAACACCTAAATACATAGAGTAAATATTGACAGATCTGAAGGGAGAAATTGACAGCATTACAATAATAATAGAAAAGTTCCCCTGCTTCACTGTCAATAATGGATAAAATATGCAGGCAGAAAATCAATAAAGAAATAGCTGACTTGAATGATGTTCTAGACCAAATGGATCCAACAGACCTATTTCAAACTTGCTACTGAACAGCAGAAAAATACACATTCTTCTCAAGCATACATTCTACACTGGAACATTCTCTAGTATATATCAAATAGTAGGTCACAAAACAAGTCCTAACATATTTAAGAAGATTGAAATCATTCCAAGTGCGTGGTGTATCTTGTAAGGCCACAATGGAATGAGGTAGAAATCAAGACCAATGAGAAAACAGGAAAATTTACACACCCATGAAAATGAAATGACACACTCTTGATAATCGTTGCCTCAAAGGGGAAATCAAATGGGAATTTTAAAAAATATTTCAAATCAAACAGAATGAAAATGCAACCTATCAAGACTTATGGGATGCAGTAAAAACACTACTAAGAAATTCTACACCTCAGAGGAATTAGAAAAAGAACAAACTGACTGAGCAAAAGTTAGCAGAAGGAAGGATATAAAGAATAAAGAAATAAAGGAAATATTGAAGCAGAAATAAATCAAATAGAGAATAGAAAAATAGAAAAATTATCCAAGGTAAGAGTTAATTTTTTAAAAAATAAACAAAATTGACAAATCATTAGCTAGATAGACTAAATCAAAAATGAAAGACAAGGCATTACAATAGATGCCTCAGAAACTAAAGGGACTTTTACAAATAATCATCCTGAAACAAATCAAATAACCTAGAAGAAATGAGTAAATTCAAAGAAGTATATAGCCTAGCAAGACTGAATTAAAAAGAAGTAGAAAGCTTGAACAGATCAACAACAAATAAAAAAAATGGAATCAATAATTAAAAATCCCCCAAGAAAGAAAAGTCCAAGACCTGATGGTTTTACTGATTAATTACATCAAGTATTCAAAGAAGAATAAATATCAATACTTCTGAGAAATATAAGAGGAAATACTTTCACATTTGTTTTGTGAGTCCAGCATCACCCAAATACTGTTATACAAAGACACTATTAAAAAAAATTCAAGCAGACCAATATCTTGGCTAAATATAGATGCAAGAATCATTAATACTAGCAAACAAAATTCAGTAGCACATGAAAATAATTATGGAATTTAAGTGGAATTTATGGGACACAAATCAATCAACGTGATATGCCACATTAACAGAATGAAAAATGAAACTACATGATCATCTTAATAGATGAGGAAAAATAGCATTTACCAAAGTTCAATGTTCATTCATGATATAAACTCTCAACAAAATCGGTATAGAATGAACTTAACACAGTAAAAGTCCTTTATGAAAAGCCATCAGCTAAAACCATAATCAATGTGGAAAAACTGAAAGCATTTCCTCTAAGATCTTACACAACATAAGATCTAAGATCTTATTCAACATAGTATCTGAAGTCTTAGACAGAATGATCAGACAAGAAAAAGAAATATATCCAAATCAGAAAGAAACAAGTAAAATTATGTCTGTTTCAAGATGATATGATAAAAGCTTTGGCATAGCCAAGAGCACAGTAAGTAAAGCAAAAAGACAACCTTCAGAATGGGAGATTTTTGCAGGTTATGCTTCCAAAAAAGGTCTAATAACTAGAATCCACAGAGAACTTGATCTAATCGTTAAGAAAAGAACAAATAACCCCATTTCTATGTGGGCAAGAGACTTGAACAGAAAATTTTCTGAAGAAGACAGGCACATGGCCTACAAACTCATGAAAAATTGTTCATTATCTTTAATCATCAGAGAAATGCAAATCAAAAACACTTTAAGACATTGTCTAACTCCAGTAAGATTAGCCCACATCACAAAAATGCCAAAACTACAGATGTTGGAGTGGATATGGAGAGAAGGGAACACTTCCATACTGCTGGTGGGAATGCAAGCTAATGCGACCTTTTTGGAAAGAAGGAACTCAAGGAACTAAAAGTAGACCTACTGTTCGATCGTGCAATTCCTCTACTGCAGTGGTTCTCAACCTTCCTAATGCCACAACCTTTTAATATAGTTCCTCATTTGTGGTAACCCCCAACCATAAAATTATTTTGGTTGCTACTTCATAACTGTAATTTTGCTACTGTTATGAATTGTCATGTAAATATCTGATATGCAGGGTGTATTTAGGTGACCCCTATGAAAGGGTCGTTTGACCCCCAAAGGAGTCGCAAACCACAGGTTGAGAACCGCTGCTCTACTAGGTATATACCCAGATGATCAAAAATTATTTTACAACAAAGACATTTGCACCAGAATGTTCATTGCAGCCCAATTCATAATTGCCAAGACATGGAAACAGCCCAAGTGCCCATTGAATGGATTAACAAATTGTGGTATAAATACACATTAGAATACTATGCAGCCAATAAAAAAGATGATTACTTTTACCTGGATGGAGCTGGAACATATTCTCAACACCACTATGAAATAAATACATAAGCACCTACACATTCATATGAATGGTAAAACATAACTATAGTCCAGGAAGTAGAAGGGAAGAGGTGAGAGAGGGGAGGGGAGGGGAAAGGTAGGAGGAGGTAGGATATTTGGGGGGGACCTCACCTAATGTGCATCATGCAATGGTACATTTTAAAACTATTAAGAAAAGAATATAATTGTGATGGATGTGTTAACGAGTTTAATGTAAGTATTTCATATTGTATATCAAATCAGTACACTTAACCCCATAAATGCATCAGTGTACACAGTTATGATTTAATAAAAAAATTTAAAAAATAAAGATGATATGATTTTATATGTAGAAAACTCTAAAGACTCTATTTTTAAAAAGTTGTTAAAGCCACTAAACGAATTCAGTAAAGTTGCGGATACAAAATCAACATGCAAAAATTGGTTTTGTTTCTTTACATTCACAGCAAACTATCTCAAAAGGAAATCATGAAAATCTCATATGATAGGATCAAAAAGAATAAAATATTGAGGAATAGATACAACCAAGCCAGTGAAAGATGTTACACTGAAAACTGTGAGACATTAGTGAAAAAACTTGAAGACTCAAATAAATGGTATTCTGTGTTCACAGAGTGGAAAAATTAGTATTCTTAAAATGTCCTTGCAACCCAAAGCAATCCACAAGTTCAATGCAATCCTTATTAAAATTCTGATGACTTTTTTTTCAAGAAATAGGAGTGACAATTCTAAAATTCATTTGGAACCTGAATAGCCAAAGCAGTCTTGAGAAAGAAGAACAAAGTTGGAGGCATCACATATCCTGATTTCAAATTATACTATGAAGGTATAGAGAATAAAATCAGTATCATGGAGAGATAGCTGCACTCCCATGAATATTACAGCATTATTCACAACAACCAGGATACGGAAACGGGCTGTGTGTCAACAGGTAAATGAATAAAGTTTGTTTTACACACACACACATACACACACACAATCACACGAATATTATTCTACCTTCAAAAAGAAGGAAATCCTATAATTGATAACAATATGCATCTCTAAGGCTAGGGAGGTGGCGGGGAGTAGGAGATACAAGATATTGTCCAGAGTATAAACTTTTAGCTCAATAGGATGAATAAATTGTAGAGATTGTGGGGCATCACTGTTGTTAACAATACTGTCTTGAGTGCTTGAAATTTGCTACAAGTAGATCTTGTGTTCTCACCACACACAAAAATGGCAATTAGGTGAGGTGATAGCTATGTCAATTACCTTGACTGTAGAAAACATTTCATAACACATAAGAAAACAAACATCAAATTATATCTCAATAAAGTCTGCTATTAATATTTTCAAAAATTGAAAAAAATATGAATTTTGGAAGGACACAAACATTCAGTCCACTGCAGTTATTTTTTATGGTGTCCCTCCCTACCCCCATGCATCCCTCTAGTCCTGATTGCATCCCTTGGACTCTTACATGAAATCTGTATCCATTCCCATATTTTACAAAAGAACAAAATGAAACAAGAAACACAAAATAAAACTCTTAAAACCTTCCCAGGGGAGCATAGGTTGTATTCATTTTCCCGTCTTGTCTTTCCCCAGAAGAAAGCCACTGGGAGAAAAGACTCCTAGTTTCTGAGTCAAGAAAGTCTCCAAATTTCTATGGAGTAACTATGTCCAGGATGCTCTGGGAGAATTTAAAGATGTTAGCTGCTTCCCTCAAGGAGCTTAGAGACTTGGCTGGGGTGAGAAGGGAAGCCACAGAAAGCAGACATAAATGCATTGCTGTTTATGACAATAGTCCAGAACACACAATATGTCACAGCAGAGTTGTGAGCAGGGAGAGATCACACTGACTGAAGCAGGAATCAAGAAAGTCTCCACGGGGATGGGTTTGGAGGGGTGCATTTCTCTGAGCAGAGAGTGTATTACTGGAAGCCAAGGAGCTAAGGCTTGAAATCTCAGGCTATTGGGAAATGAAACTGAATGGAAAATTTGGAACCTCATTCTAGAGTAGTAATTTTCAACTGGTGTGCCACAGCATGCTGGTGTGTCATGAAAAGATCTTAGGTTTGCCATGAAAACCTTTCAAGATCATTAATTAAATTATTTTTGAAAGAAGTTCAAAGCATAGTAATTATATTCCCTTTTGTACTCTTTTTTATTTGATCAATGTAATATAAGTGTGCCACGGAAGTTTGAGATAAAAAAGGTTGAAAAACACTGCTCTAGAGCAAGGATTGATGAAGGTTTTCTACAAAGGGCCAAAAAGTAAGTAATTTTAGAGTTCGCAAGCCATGTAGTCAACCCCACCATCCTAGCACAAAGGCTTCCTTGAATAATATGTAAATGAATGGGTGTGGCTGTGTTCCAATAAAACTTTATTTATAAAAACAGGCAGTGGGCCAGAACACCCAGCTAAGGAAACAATATACCATGAGAACCCCCTGGAGAGCTGTGAGCAGGAGGATGACATTACAAAGTTGCCAGTGCTATGCCTTTGGAAAAGTAATCTGGCCATAGGGTAATGCTAGAATGGGAGGAAGTGAGGTGGATTGCTGAAACAACAGCTGGGAGGCTGTTATAGTGGTTAAGGCAAAAGGCCTGAATTAGGGCATTTAGAACAGAAATGAGAAGGCCAAATGTATGGGATATGTCAACTAATTGCGTGTAGAGAGGAATGGAGAGAGCTGAATTAAAGGCAGCTTCCAATGTGGAGCCTGGGGAACTGTGATTTCCAAAATGAGGGGAAGCTTGTGTGCAATATAATGAAGGAGATCTGGGGTGGGTGGGGTGAATGTGCCACCAGATGCTTTTCGTACACTGGACACTCGGTAAATAAAATCAGGAAGCCAGACAGACAGAGCAACCGGGCAGCTGGTGGCAGATTTCTGTATGTCTTTCTCATAGAGGCGTCACCCATGTGTGGGGGACACAGGGCTGACACCCAGCTCGGCGCAGCCTCACGGCTTCCAGGCAGGCTGCACTTGACACTCTCAGCGTCTGGCCAAGCCTGGGCTCTGAGCAAGCGAGGACGAGAATGCCTGAGCTCCTAGACATCTCGGAGGACAGCCAAAGCAGATCAAAACCAGCCCCGCCAGAAGCAGGTTGAGGCCGTGCCAAGTGACCATGGAAGCTGCGTGTGTGGGCCAAATTGCTTTCTAATTACATTGCTCTCCAGACAAGACAAAATCGTGTCTCTTGAAAAGCATGTATGTGCAGTCGGGGTGAGTCTAGTGGAGGTCAGGCATTGTGGAAATCCAGAGGAAGGAGTCACGTTTCAGAATTCATTAACATCCGCTGGGCTGGGAAGGAAGGATATGGGACAGGAGGCAGAGAGAAAGCTGTGACTCAGTGGAACATTAGGGGCACCGTCTGAAGAATGGGACACGTTTAAATGGGGTGGGTGATTCTGATAGAAAATGTGCCATTTCACCAAGACTATCTCATCATTTCTCTCTGAAACTTAATGTAATAACCTCCTGGAAAAATAATATAAGATGGGGTTTTTCTTTGGTTCTTTTCTTTCTTACTTTTTTTTTCTCCCTGTGTCCTATGGCGAACATTCTTCCCACTGCTCTGCATGCTGAGATAATTTAGTTGAAAAGGAGCCGCCTTAGAATTTGCCACATTTACGTTTGACAAAGAGGCAGTTTACTCACTAGTTACACATTTTCTTACTGAGATGCAAATGTTCAGGTTTGGCAGATATTGAAAATACTATTTTGATATTTGATGCACTTTCATGAGAATCTATTTCAGAAGAGAAGCAATAAGGGAAATACTCCTGACTTAGAAATATAAATATAATGCTACCATTTGGGGTTATTTATTTCCCGGGCAATCAATCAGGAAATGTTGGGAAATATATTCAGAGTTATTTCAAACATGACTCCAGTCAAGTGAGTAATCTTTCCATTTTCTTTGTATACGCTATGTGATTTTTTTAAAAGATGAAATAGTAAAAGAATTAAAAGGCATCCTTGAGCTCAGATCATAAATAACGAATATGACAGTCAATATTTTAAGGAATGAAATGATCATCATTATGCTGAAATAAACGCTGTAGTGAAGCCAAATACTTTTCCTTATATGAAAATGCACACGACTGAAAATGCAATGGGTGATTCCAGGTCTTCTAATTTCATCAAGATAAAAGGTCAACCCACTGGTATCCAGTCTCTTGAACCAGGTCTCAGGTAGTCCAGACCTGGTCATGATGACTCCATATAATGATGTTACGGTCAACCACATTTATGACATTGGTTCCATAAGATTATAATAACATTTCCTTATCATACCTTTTCTATGTTTAAATACAAGATATGACAAGTAAGTTCATTAACTTGTCCTAGAAAAAAATAGCTCAGTGCTGACTGTCACTGTGGTCAGCCTCAAAGTATCCCCCTCGAGAAGCTATGCTCTGATGCCTGTGCCCAGTCTAGCTTTCTAAGAGCTTTAAGTAGGATGAGTTTGCAAACTGAATTGTCCAACCTTGTATGTTTAAATACAAAAATGCCTACCATTGTGTTACCATTGCCTACAATTTTCAGAACAGTAACATGCTAAACAGGTTTGTAACCTAACAGCAAGAGGCTCTACGATACTGTACAGGAATACTAGGCTTACTATTAAATTTGTGCAAGTACAATCTATGATGTTTGCATAATGATGAAATCACCTAACAGTGCATTTCTTAGAATATATCCCGATTGTTAAGAATGATTGTACATCCTAGCTATTTCAATGGACAAGCTGACATTATGTTTACATACTGTGCGTTTCTGCCTATACTTTTGGTCAAAGTAGTTAAGAAGCCATTATATTCTGTTCTCATCACTGCCATCAAGAACAAACTGGGGGGTGAGCTTGTCTGGGTAAGTCAGAGAAGGAAAGCAAGTGGAAAAGGAAAAGGGAAGAAGGAGGAAAGTCAGCCCGGTCTGTTTGCAGCCCTCTGTCTGATAAAAAAGAATGTTGATTACAGCTCAATTCATACTTGCCAAGTCATGGAAGCAACACGAATACACATCAACCCATGAATGGATTAACAAGTTGTGGTACCTGTATACCATGGAGAAATAGTCAACCATAAGAAATGATGAAGACTTTACACCTTTTGTGTTTGGATGGAGTTGAAACACATTCTTCTTAGTAAAGTGTCTCAAGAATGGAAAAAAAAAATCCAATGTACTCAATACTAATATAAAACCAATATATAAACTATTCCTTGCTCATATGAATGATAAAACACAAAAATAGTCTATCAAGGGGGAGGGAAGAGGAGGAAAAGGGGAGGGTGATTGGAGGGTGGTGGGAGGGCATTTGGTTAGATCTCACCTAATGTGCACAGTGTAAAGGTGTTCAGCACACCTGTGGGTGAAGGGCTCTTCTACAACTTGAACTTTAGCTTGGAAGTGAGAACATTGTAACCTAAAAATTTGTACCCTCATATTAATTTGAAATTTTAAAAAAAGCAAGAAATTCCTCTTCCTGGACTGTCTGAAAAGTTAGTTGGTCTTTGGAGGATCCCAGGCAAAGGGTGGTTGGGTGGAGGCAGACTCTGCTTTGATATCAGTTCTCCCTTTTTGGAGACTTCTATGGCTTTGATGTGGTTGGTTCCACAGGAGACTTGTTGAAAGTTGATCCCTAGTGTGGGAGGCGGGGCCTGGTGGGGGTGTTTGGCTTCTGGAGGTGGATCCCTCCTGAAATTGGTGCCCTTGTTGCAGGAGTGAGTTCTCCCTTTTAATTTCCTGATGGAACTAGATGTTGGGGAAAAAAGTTGCCAATTCCTCCTCTGTCTCTTTCCCTTTCAGGGAAATGTGATCTGTCCTCACCAGCTCCCACGAACCCCCCTTCTGCCCTGAGCGGAAGCAGTGTGATCCCTGCTTCCCCAGAAGCAGATGTTGGCACTGTGCTTCTTGCAAAGCTGCAGAACCATGAGCCAAACACACTTCTTTTCTTCGTAAATTACCCAGCTTCAGATAGTCCTTTATAGCAGTGTTTTTCAGCCATTTATATCCCATGGCACACTTGATACCTATGGTTGAATTTTCACAGCACACTTAAATGATGTTGATCAAAAAAAAAAAAAAAGTGGAAAAAAAAAAAAAAGGAACGTGCTAACTGCTTTGAACTTCTTTCAAAAATAGTTTAATTAATTGAGTAGGGCACCGGCTCCATATACCGAAGGTGGCGGGTTCAAACCCGGCCTCCGCCAAATGCAAAACAAAAAAATAGCCAGGCATTGTGGCGGGTGCCTGTAGTCCCAGCCACTCGGGAGGCTGAGTCAAGAGAATCGCCTATGCCCAAGAGTTGGAGGTTACTGTGAGCTGTGTGATGCCACGGCACTCTACCGAGGGCGATAAAGTAAGACTCTGTCTCTACAAAAAAGAAAAAAAATAGTTTAATTAATGATCTTTAAAAATTTTTGCACCTAAGATCGTCTCATGGCACACTAGTTGACAATCACTGCTTTATAGCAAAGCAAATGGACTAAGTGAGAGGCACAGATTGGGCTGTGGGCCCACGGATTCCTGCTCTTGAAGGGGCATCATTAGCAAAGGCTTGGAAACCACAGGGCTGAGTCACTGCGTCTGTAACCAAATGAATGAGATCTGGGCCTCAGGAACAAGTCAGCTACTCCCACTAAACTCCACACTGTTTAGTGCAGTTCAAAGCCCAGTGAGTACACACCCAGTTTTGTGAGATTTGGGGCTCGGTGTCTAAGGGAGCCTGAGATGCTATGTCTCTGTTTACATTGTTTGAGAGGAGCAAGGTTGACCCCCTCCAGCCAGGCCTTCTCTGACGATAGACAAGGGAGTCACCAGTGATAGGGCACACTGTAGTCTGTGTGACACTGTCTTTGTTTCTCTTGCATGGCCTTTTTGTTGCCCTCCCAGATATCCTCTTCCAAGTCAGGGACCCCAAGATACTGCTTTCAACCCCCCCCAATTATACTCCACACTGCCTAAAAAGCTGAGCATCAAGAAAAAAAAAATCTGTAGGATTCAATCTGATGGGAAATTTTCAATGAGCATCTTTTCCCGTCATATTGGCATAGAGTCCTGACATCAGATGGTAGAATGAGATTTAGTTTCTCGTGTAGGGATCTCAGGCAGCAAACTGGTGGAGGAGGACAGATGAGGAACTTCTCTCCCTGCAGATGGCAACCCAAGTTTGGCCCTGCTAAATGCACACCCTGGGCACACAGAGCTGGCAATATTTGGAGACACAAAATAGCAATAGGCTGATGCTGAAAAAGGAGATTTGTATGTGAAAAGCTAGTTCATCACTGCTAATTTTGGCAAATTACATGGTTTGGACCTCGGTGCATGACCTTCCAGAGTCAGAAGGGAAGTGGAGATAACTCCAAAGCGTCCCTCAACAGAGATGAGGGATCAATCTCATCGTGGATCGCAGAGTCTTCTAAATCAAGTCAGCATGAATTCCTTCTCCAGCCAGTTCTGTGCTGGCCTACTTTCCCCTAGCCCCAGTTGACCCAGCTCTGGTGGCCATAGCCTGAGAAAGGAAGTGACCAGCTGTGATGAGAGGTTTTCCCTGGTGACATTCATCCAGCTGGCCACAGTCGGGGCTCGTCTGGGGCCCACACATTCTGCAGGATGTCAGATGTGCCAAGATCAGCAAAGATAAGATCTTTGCAGAGAATTTCTCTTTCCTGAGGGGTTCGGAGGCAGGACCCAAGGACAGGTCTGAGCCCAATGCTTGCTCCTAACGCCTCTGGGTAATGCAGCTAAAGTGCACTTAGGGAGTGGCCTGGTTGAAAAGACAGGAAGAGACAAGAGAGCTAAGTCAAGGTCATAGCTGAAAGATGCTAGATCGTTTTGAAAATCAGACTGAAGCAGGTCTATCCATTTGAGTTCAAGTTATCATATAGATCAGCGATCCAAACTTTTGCCATTTTTGGCACCAAAGACTGTCACAAAAGACAGTTTTTCTATGGGAGGAGGACAGAGTCTTATAAGGAGTATGCAACATAGATCGTTTACAGTAAGGTTCATGCTCCTACAGGAATCTAATGTCATTACTGATCTGACAGGAGGCGGAGCTCAGGCAGTGATGTGAGTGATGGACAGTGGCTGTAAATACAAAAGAAGCGTCACCTGCTCACCTGCCCCTCACCTCCTGTGGTGTGGCCCAGTTCCTAACAGCCCATGGACTGTACTGGTCCATGGCCCGGGAACTGGGCACCACAGCTATAGAGAACCTCCAAGTGGTTTGGATTCGGGACAGTCACTTCTGCCAGAGAGCTCCAGTGTGATCTGCAAGTGACTGACAGCTTTTATCTGTTCAGCCCAAACTCTCTGAGCCATTATCTTTATTCCCTTCTAACTGGTCTTGCTGTCAAGCTTAGGAACGTAACGAAATTAGAAAAAGCAATTCTGAAGGGAAAGAAGAAAACCAACTTGTGCGTTGGCATGTGATAAAATTCCTGCCGTAATTGAATACAGAGCTCTAGATCGCTATGGCCTGATCTTCCCACCATCATCACGCAGCTGCAAGGGGGCCAGTTCCCAACTGATCGCCACGTGAGCTCCCCCACATAAGACTGAACAGAGTGACCTCAGAAAGGGGGCTCTCCACAGGGTGTCTCAAACCGCCCTCTACTTGTTTAGCTGCAAGGGATACATGTTCTTCCTGCCTCTGGCAGGAGAACTGTTTTGGCTGGAAAAGCGTGAAGTGAGTCTTGTTATTTAGCACAGCGGTCCCCAACCGTTTGGCCTAGGGACTGGATCCACGGAAGACAATTTTTCCCTGAACGAAGTGGGGAATAGTTCAAGTTCAGGGAGAATAGTTTCAAGCCATTTGGTTTCAAGCCAATGGTTTCAATGATTCGAGCACATTACATTTATTGAGCACTTTATTTCTAAGGTTGTTACATTGTAATAAATATGTAATGAAATAATTATGCGCCTCACCATAATGGGAGCCCAGAGCTTGTTTTCCTGGGACTAGATGGCCCCCTCTGGGGTAGATGGGAGACAGTGAGACCCCAAGTATGTTTCTGCTATAAAATCTGCCATCAGGTGTACGATAATCGACACTTGCCACTGCCTGATAGGGTTTTGATGCATCTGTAAGCAGTGAATTTATTATGGTCTCTGTACAGTGAAATCTCTCTGCTAATGAAAACCTGTGTTTGCAGCCTCTCCCAGCACCAGCATCACCACCTCAGATCATCAGGCTTAGATTCTCATAAGGAGCCCACAACCTAGACCCCTCGCATGCACCGTTTACGGCAGGGTTTGGGCCCCTATGAGAATCTAACCTTGCTGCTGGTGTGACAGAGGCGGAGCTCAGGTAGGGATGGCGAGTGGCTGTAAATACAGAAGAAGGTTTCATCACTTACCTGACGCTCACCTCCTGCCGTGTGGCACAATTACTAGCAGATCTTGGAGGCCTGGTACCTGGTTCTCGGAGTGGGGGGTGAGAAGCAGAGATTTAGAGAACCCGTCTGTGCTTCCTAATATTATGATCGCAAAGGACAGGATAATGGCTTTCTTGGGGTACGGGACAGCCCTGGGCTGCCCAGCGGTGACTGCTGACGGTTTTCAGCCAGTTCTGACGTCAGACGCATGCTCCACTGACTTGTCCTACAAGCACACTGGCTGGCTTGCCCCTTACACGTTCTCAGCCTTCACATGGGCACCCTGTACCATCCATGATGTGTTAGATTCTCAGTGTAAAATAAAAACAACCCCCCCCCCACCGCCTTTCTTTTGTGCTATGCCGTTCAAAACAAGAACTGAGAAAGTTGGAGAAGATGAAGATTACACCTTAACTTTCCCAACAGATGTCTTGGCGTTTATTTTCCCCCAGGAGGACGGTAAAAGCGAAGTGTTCATTTGAGCAATCTCCATCCCTCTCGGATGGTCCCTATCCTCTTGCTGGGAGATGTGCGCAGCTCCTCAACCAAATTGGTTGGTACAGGATGGTTCCGAAGGGAGAAAACCTAGTTTGCATACTTCAAATTAGAGGAATGCATTAAAGCATGCAGCAATCAGAGACTCAAAACACCCAAGTTAACAACCTACTCTGGCCCTCAGGGAAGGAGCTTCGTGAGGCTTAGCAGTCCTGACACCCGAAAGGTGGTAGGAGATCTAATGGCACTTATAAAAGATGTATAAATCATTACAAGACGTTCTGAAATTGTAAGTGGAGCATCTTTCTCATGCAAGTGTCCTGGGGCTCAAAATTGAAAAGCCTCCACATTCACAGAAGCCTGCTCTGGCCAACTCCTGGTATTAAGAAAGGGACAGAAATCCTAATTAGGTTTTTCCTTTCCTCTGCAGCAGCGTTGACCTCCCTTCTGCAGATGAATCGCTGGGGCTCACTTTCTCAGCAAGTTCAGCTGCCCTAGAACTCCTAGGCAAGCAGAAACCTCTAGACACTGAAACCATGCAACCTCCAGGTTTCCCAGAGGAAACGGGACCACCCGGAACCTTTCTAAAACCAGTGGTACCTGACCAGATTACAAGTCAGGCAAACAGACTCTGGCGAGAGAGCATTTCTGAGGTCTTGGAATATTTTCACTCGAACTGAGAGAACATTTGGGCTTGAATTTTTGGTGTTGCATCTGGGTTGAAACAAAAAACAGAAATGTGGTATAATTTTTCTGCTCAAAAGGCCAGTGGCTGACCTGAGAGCCCCAGGAAAGGCTGAGCCAGGCACTGCCTGGTCCTTGTTTCTCTCGAAGCTTCTTCGTGGATTTTCCACTGGTTCCTACCACTCTTTGTGGCCGGGAAGCCATGTGGAAAATGCGTACCACTGGGTTTGCCCTCTGGAAGTTAAGATCGCAGACTTTTGGTGGCAGGGATTTTCAATTAGCTAGTAAAGTTGCATTGTTTTCCTCAAGTGGATAAAACGTTCCTGACTTCCTCTGTTGCTAATTAAAGCCATCTGGGCAGAGGCCAGCCTGCTCCTTCCCTTCACCTCTGTGTAAAAGATCAGGCCTCGTGGCATCTCAATTTGCCTCTCACCAGTTTGCTGGGCACTTCTTACCAGGCCACCTCAGCTCTCTGCAGCCTGAGGGGAATAGGCACCCCGTTGACGGGTGTCCTGTGCTATTTCAGTGTTTGGTGGTACGTAGTAGTAATAAAAAATGCTTTAGTTGCAAAGCCCTGCATTATCAAAATGTCCATCCGTCATCACCACAAGCAAATTTCTTCCATAACACTTCTGGTCTTTAGAACTAAATCAAATAACAAGGAGCCTCTCTGAAATAAAAGGGGAAAGGAGCAAGTAATAGATTGATCCAAATAAGTGAGTTAACTATTCCCTGGCAGCGTTCTTTGTTTGTTTCCTTTTTGGAAGGTTTTAGCTCTATGAGTACAGAAGCATCAGGAGAATGCATACTACCGAGTAACAGGTTTCTACGCTCTCAAAAGGCAAGCTATCACGGTTTGTTAGAGGGGCCACACTTTGTGCCTTTTTCCAAAAATATAGGCATTGAAAGAAGACATAGTTTTTGCACAATAGTTACAAGGAAAGTCAGATCAATCTCTCTAAATGAGTCAAGGTGTTTAACTTGATGTTTTCAGATTCATTGGTTGTACATGAAAATTTTAATAACAGTGGGAGGACAGGCTGGCAGTTATTTATTGGGCGTTTCCTCTCTGCTGGGCACTGCCACACGAGCCCACGGGGTAGGTAACTCGGTCCCCCTAATTTAGAACTGAGCTGCGAAGAGATTAAACAATTTGCCCCAAATTGCATTGCTGCTAGATGACAGAACTAGAATTTGAACCTGGGTGGTGTGACCCCAGGCTAGTCCTGCCTTCCTGCCTCCAACTTCCCGTGCTAGGCTGATGGCAGGCGCTGCCCAGGTTAGAATCCCATTTCCTTGACCATTTTCAACCTGAAATCCAGCAGTCACTCAGGAAATACTAATGCCCTCTCCCTTGTCCATCGAGCTTACAGTCACAGAGAACTGACTTGAAAGAAAGACTCTTCTCAGGGTCAGGAAAGAGCAAGGAAACAAGCTATTTGAGAAGTTCTTTTCCTCTAAGTGGTATGAGGAATTAGAAGGGTTGAGCACGTCAATATATCTAAGTGTACGAGTACCCCAATGTCAGGGGCAGCTGCATTGGGCATTTCTTGTCTGATCCTTGTCTGACTCTAAAACACTAGTCGTCCCCTTAGGGTGACTCACCGGAAATGTGCTCAAAGAGTCTCATGTTTACTACACTGGGAGACGAGCTCATCCACCCTGCTGAAGGAAGCCCCCCTCAAGCTGTTTATTCCCTGGGGGTCCCGGGGTGACTATGTTGCTACATCTTCCTGGGAGTGACTTAAAAAAATGTTTTCTTGTCTCGGTGCCTGTGGCTCAACGGGCTAAGGTGCCAGCCACTTACACCTGAGCTGGCGGGTTCGAATCCAGCCGGGGCCCACCAAACAACAATGATGGCTGCAACCAAAAAATGGCCGGGCGTTATGGCGGGCGCCTGCAGTCCCAGCTACTTGGGAGGCAGAGGCAAGAGACTCGCTTGAGCCCAGGAATTAGAGGTTGCTGTGAGCTGTGATGCTACAGCACTCTATCCAGGGTGATAGCTTGAGGCTCTGTCTCAAAAAAAAAAAAAACAAAAAAAAACCAATGTTTTCTTCGTTTTCTAGAAAGAGGTCCGAAGCAAAGAGGAACTAGCATTTCTGTCCTAGAATGCAGGGATTCAGGATCTTAACCTATGATCATCTCAACCTCTTGGACTTACGTCCCCTGGAACAAAACTGTCCC
>CAUYON010027187.1:0-10748 GCA_963573935.1 Arctocebus calabarensis
GCGGGCGCCTGTGGTCCCAGCGACTTGGGAGGCAGAGGCAAGAGACTCGCTTGAGCCCAGGAATTGGAGGTTGCTGTGAGCTGTGATGCCATAGCACTCTATCCAGGGTGACAGCTTGAGGCTCTGTCTCATAAAAAAAAAAAAAAAAAAAAAAAAAACAGAAATCACATAGAACCCCAATACTGTAATAATCACTGCTAATATTTTTATATATTTCCCTCTAGCTTTTGTGTATGTTTGTTGATAAAATATAAAATCAGAACTAAGAATTCCACATGTGCTTAGCCAATGTTAGCAAAAAAGGAAAAAATGATTCCATTATTAGCATAAGGCAATATTCAGTTTTCTCAAACATCTCATAAAGCTACCAGAGGAAAAAAAAATACAAGTAATAAATTGTCCTCCTATTTCCTAGACATGAACTACAACTGGGCAATCAGCAAAAAGAAAGTAGCTAACTTTTTAAGTACTGATGTAGATAGAAAATAGTTTCAGTCCCCTCCATGTGCAACAACCAACCTAAAGGGAAATCTCCTTAATGATTTCATTCTTTAATTCCTTACCCTCTAAATAAGAATGCAAGCAGAGGCCCAGCAAGATCCAATCTTTTGTTTCCATAATGATCTCTGTCATCCAGTTCTCTTCTACCCAAAGCTGCTAGAAGTAACCTATGAACCATATACCTAAAAGAAGAAAATAAAAACATGCAAGAAAGAACAATTTTTGGCTACTTTTTGTTTATATATTAAAAACATCATTTTTGAAATTTTTAGCTTTAAGGAAAAAAACTTTATCTCAGTTCTATCTTAGCAAAAAAGTTAAAACAATGAAATTTAACATACCCCAAGAAATAGGCTTTTTTGGTCTCACAAAAATCACTGACACCTACGTGAGGGAGCATTTCCTTCTGCAAGACTTCTTTTGCATATTTAATTCTTTTCTCTTTAGTAACACCAGGCTTTGCCCCTCTTGAACCAATAAAATTTAGTGCAACATTCTGTTCTTGGATGACAAAAGCTTCATCGAGAGAAGGTTTAACCTATCAGATAATTCAAATAAAAGTTATTTTCCAATTCATGTTTTCACCTTGAGTCACATGTCACCTAATTTACAACATGCCAAGTATCCTTATGAACCTAATTAAATATGTGAGTACTTTTATTAAGTTAAAGACACTAGAGTGTCGTCAGCATTCTAGATCTGTAGTGACACTAGAGATCTCGTCAGCACAGGCGATTCTACTTTCTTTTTTTTCTTTTTTTTTTTTTTTTTTTTTTTTCTTTTGCAGTTTTTGGCCAGGGCTAGGTTTGAACCTGCCACCTCAGTATATGGGGTCGGCGCCCTACTCGCTGAGCCACAGGCGCCGCCCAGCGATTCTACTTTCTAAGATAAATAATTCCATCATTTTAAAAAGGTACTGCAGTGCAGTTCTCTAAATTTTTTAATCTATAAATGAAATAACTCAATATTTTGTAAAGCAGACTATTTTATTTACTCGTTTTTTCTATTAAGGCAGAGGCTCACTCTGCTGCCCAGGCTGGAGTGCATTGGCCCAATCTGGAGCTCCCTGTACCTCAGATAGGGAGGCAATCTGAGAAGCACATGGTTAGAGACCTGTATCCCACACCTGCCACTATCTGTGAGCAGCCATGTAATCAGTTTCCCCACATACAAAAGGGTTATGTAAAATAATGTCTAAGTTCCACTCAAGTTCGAACATTCAACCAATACACTTCCAATTATATGCATTGATGAACATGAGAAATGAACACTGGTCTCTGTAAGTACTCTTTAATTCTACCATATATACTGAAATGCTAATTCTTGCCTTTGACTTCCTATGACTTTTTTTTTTTTTTTTGTATATAAAGTCTCACTTTATCACCTTCCGTAGAGTGCCATGGTGTCACCCAGTTCACAGCAACCTCCAACTCCTGGGCTTAGGTGATTCTCTTGCCCCAGCCTCCCAAGTAGCTAGGACTACAGGCGCCCGCCACAACGTCTGGCCATTTTTTGGTTGCAGCCGTCATTGTTGTTTGTCGGGCTCAGAGTGGATTCGAACCCACCAGCTCAGGTGTACCTGGCAGGCGCCTTAGCCTATTAAGCCACAGGCGTGGAGCAAGGATATCTTTTAAATAACAGATAATATATGTTTTCTTTTAACAGATTAAATTTTTAAGTATTCAAAATAAGTAATAAAGTACCTAGATGACTACTGATAAAAGCTGAAAGTAAAATCTAACTAGAACCCATTTTTTTCATGTAACCACACCAATAAATACTTTAATAACTTTAATAATTGGCCCAGCATAGTGGTTCATGCCTGTAATCCTGGCTCTTTGATAGTCCAAGGGGGAAGGCTCACTTGAGGCCAGGAGTTTGAAGTCAACCAAGGCAGCATAGCAAGAGCCCACCTCTACAAAACATACAAATATTAGCCAGGCATAGTGGCATGTGCCTGTAATCCCAGCTAGTCAGGAGTCTAAGGCAGGCTCAGCGCCTGTGGCTCAACGGGCTAACGGGCAGGCTCAGCACCTGTGGCCCACGTACATCTGAGCTGGTGGGTTCAAATGCAGCCTGGGCCCGCCAGACAACAATGACGGCTGCAACCAAAAAACAGCTGGGCACCTATAATCCGGTTTTGGTTTTTTGGGAGGCGGAGGCAGGAGACTCGCTTGAGCCCAGGAGCTGGAGGTTGCTGTGAGCTGTGATGCCACAGCACTCTATCCAGGGTGACAGCTTGAGGCTGTCTCAAAAAAAATAAAATAAAATAAAATAAAATAGAATAAAATAAAGTAAAACAAAAATAAAAAGAGGTCAACCACTCATTTTCCCCTTTAACTAATTTGCACCAGGCTGGTGTCCTTTCACCACTTCCTTACTACTGATTTCTCCTGCTGCTGGCATTGAACTTGCAGTCTTTCACTACACAGGAAGAGGCATGAGATTTCTGACACCTGACTTGCTCATGTTAAGGTTAGCAACAATCAGCAAGCCTAAATCTCTTAAAATAAAAGCACTATGAATACATTTTTCTTTCATCTTACCATTTCCATCATCTCTGGATCTTCAAAATCATAAATAATATGCTCTAAAATATCTCTGTCAGACACAAAACCTAATGCTCGGAAAACAATAATGATGGGAACTTCTTGCTTGATATATGGTAGAGTTGCCACAATGCGCTGACCAATAGCACTCTTTTTTGCACCCTACGAAAATAAAGTATCATTAGAACCTAAATATACAGAAGTTCACGGCAGTGTAAAAGCATCAAGAAAACCATTTAACATATGCATATGTTCACTGTACATATTTCAAACAAAGCAGGCCTTCCATGCTCTGTGGGACTGTCTATGTGTGCTTTTCAAAACCACTATAAAGCAGTGGTTTACTAATTTTACAGACAGGCTGGTCATTAAGATGTGAGAACTTGCATTCTCTTCTATCTGCCTGCCAAGATTCTCTCAGAATTACCCAGTACATGACTTTTGGCCACAAAAGAATATGAATATTAATTTCTCACCCTCCCCACCCCACCCCTGGGAAAACAGAAAGAAAAAAAAACTCAGGAAGAAGGAAATAGGGGAGAAGTAAAAAGAAAAGATATGAAGAAATATGTAGAAAAGCTAAGCATAGAATAAAAAAGTACAGCTGGTCTATAAGGTATCTCCTTATTTAAATGTTACAAAATTAATAAACGGCCCTTTTTACACAGCATCTTTTTTCCCATTTCTTCCTCTTTAACTATACTCATATACAAAAACAAAATAAAACTTACAGACATACTTGATTTCTCAGTTTTAATCGTATTTCTCTTCTTCAAATGCCTAAAACATAACACCAATAATACACTCCAGAAACGCTTCCTTGGACTAAGAATGAAGTCTGATAAATTACAAAGGCACAGGGAATAAGCCCAACCCCACCATATCCAGGCATACCTGTCCCCCTCTTGCCAGCATGCTAACCCATATAGTACTGGTGGGTCGGGAAGAATTCTCCAGACATGACCTGCACTCCCCTGTGTAGGCATACTTAGAATCCTTCTTGGCAAACACATAAACTGTGTTTGTTGCCATTTTCTCTTGAGCAATCAGAACCTATATGAACAATAACAAAGTTACAGCCATAAAATCCAAAAGATCACTGCAGCAGAAAGGATAAATCTGCATCTTAATTTAATCTGATCATAAAAGCTCGCTGAAACATTATTTCTTGACTTTTACAAACTCCATTTTGCATTCTCCCCCATCCCACTGCCCAACTCCCCAGCTACAAAAAGCAAACAAACTCCATTTTGCAAAAATGCTTCATAGAACAATCAAATTTCCAGTGTATCTTATAGACAGCTGAAATAAAGCTTTGGCTTAGACAAAGTTGCCTGTCTGCCGCTTCTATGTTATCCTGTAAGAAACTTTACTTTTTAATTTCAACTTTAATAAGTTAATTTTTAACTATCATTTTGGAATTCTTTTTTTTTTTGAGGTAGTCTCACTTTGTCACCCTGGGTAGAGTGCGGTAGCGTCATAGCTCACAGCAACCTCAAACTCTTGGGCTCAAGCAATTCTCTTGCCTCAGCCTCCCAAGAGGCTGGGACTAGAAGTGTCCGCCACAATACCCACCTATTTTTCAAGATGGGGTCTCTTGCTCAGGCTGGTCTCGAACCCACAGTTCAGGTAGCCTACCCTCCTTGGCCTCCCAAAATGTTAGGATTACAGGCATGAGCCACCATGCCCCGCCTTTGTAATTCTTTTTTAATAGGCAAGGTCTCACTCTGTTGCTAGGCCAGAGTGCAATGGCCCAATCACAGTTCACTGTAACCTTGAATTCCTGGGCTTATGTGATCCTCCTGCCTCACACACTTAACTAGCTGGGATTATAAATATGTGCCACCAGGCCTGGCTACTTTGTTTATTTTTTATAGAGACAGGGTCTCACTATGTTTCTAGGCTAGTCTCAAACTCCTGGCTTCAAATGATCCTCCTACCTGCCACCCAAAGAGCTGGAATTATAGGTGGAAGCCACGATACCTGACCAAATATGTAATTTTGTTTGTTTAATTTTTTTTTTTTTTTTTTTTTGAGACAGAGCTTTAAGTTGTCGCCCTGGTAGAGTGCAGTGGTATCACAGCTCACAGCAACCTCCAACTCCTGGGCTTAAGCGATTCTCTTGCCTCAGCCTCCTATATAGCTGGGACTACAGCCATCCCCCACAACATCCGGCTACTTTTTGGTTGTAGTTGTCATTGTTGTTTTGGCAGGCCTGGATTTGAACCCACCAGCTCTGATGTATGTGGCTGGTGCCTTAGTCACTTGAACTACGTAATTTTTTTTTAATTAATGTTACTATACCTTTTCTGATCCATTAATAATGAAATAGCCACCAGGATCCAAAGGGCATTCATTTAACTCACAAAGATCACGATCTGTTAAGCCATTTAATAGGCAGTAAGTTGACCGCAACATAATTGGAATTTTTCCTATAAAAGTTTTCTGATGCTGAGTCTGAAGTTGTTCTTCACCTTCCTTAATGACTGTTTTTGTTATATCAACATAGAGTGGAGCAGAATACCTTTGAAAATAAAAGTAGATCACAGTTAAGCAATGATAGGATGTTTGCTAAAACAAATCCTCCAGTGATCAAAATGACATTTTCTTTTTTTTTTTTCCTTTTCAAAATTACATTTTTTGAATTCAATTTCAGTATAAGCTGCAGACAAGGTAAATTTCTTTCTTACGTAAGATTTCTTAATCTGGCTTCGTTTGGCATCATTGGTGAAGGAGCACCATCTCTTTCCCAATGGGTAGGCTTAGAGAGGTAAATCTGTTCAAACTTCAGTAAATATCTTGGCTGAAATTAAACAAAAAACATGAAAAGAGTAAATAATTTTTTTAATTATGTTTTCAACAGAAGAAGGTCTAAAAATTGGTAAAATCAATCCAATCAATCCTTTACTGATAAGGGAACTCTCTTTTCCTTCCTTTTTTTTCTTTTGAGTAGAAGGACAATGAGGAAAATGGCCAACATCTCGAAAACCAAATTCCCACTTTTGAGCAGAAGCGCAGAGCTTTTAAAGGTTCTGATCCTGACATGGGAACTTTCTTTTTTTTTGAGACACAGCCTCAAGCTGTTACCCTGGATAGAGTGCCATGGCATCACAGCTCACAGCAACCTCCAATTCCTGGGCTCAAGTGAGTCTCTTGCCTGCGCCTCCCAAGTAGCTGGGACTACAGGCGCCCGCCACAACGCCCGGCCATTTTTTGGTTATAGCCACCATTGTTGTTTGGGGGCCCCGGGTTGGATTCGAACCTGCCAGCTCAGGTGTACGTGGCTGGCGCTTTAGCCCGTTGAGCCACAGGCACCGAGCCAGACATTGGGAACTTTCTAAAGTCAACTTTCTAAAGTCAGCCACATTCATAGAATAGCAAGTGATTTTACTTAGTCACTTTCTTAAGGCAGAAGACAAAAAGAGACTTAATATGCTACAAATAAATAAAGATTGTACACATCATGCGCTCTTGAGTTGATATCAAACAGTCAAAATGGATTTGTATTAATGATATGTCTCATGCCTTCTCCTGGTTAGGGTCAAAAGTACAAAGTGACCAGCATATACAGAAAAGATAACTATTCCAGACAAACAGAACTATGCTCTAATCTAATTAATAGAACATTACAAAAAATCCGAACCATTCTATACCACGGACTGAGAACGTCTAACCTGGCTGACCATAGTTCAGCTCACAGCCAAAAAAAAGTTTTTAGCTGAACATTCATCTGCTGCCTACAAAATAAGATCCATGAGAACAATATTTCAGAGATGAATGGATAGTGGATTTCTCTCTACATCAAATCTCAGAGAAGAAGATGGGACTATGCAGTTCCTAAAGGGCAAATTACTGACACAGTAGGGACAGAGCAAAGAGAACTAGTAGTGGTAATGAACTAACCCTCATTTCCACCACCACCCTATCCTAGGACATCGCTACCTTAAACCTAGGCTATTCCAAGATTTTATCTTCCTCGGCTTCTTTCCATTCCAAGTAAACACTATTTCCAAAGTAACTTTTCTAAAATAATGCTTTATGTATTAATATAATATATTCTTTGACAGTCTCTCAACAATTTCTCATTACATTTAATGATATCCAAAGCCTTGGACAATATGGTTCCATCTTTTTCTTTTTTTTTGTAGAGACAGAGTCTCACTTTATCGCCCTGGGTAGAGTGCCGTGGCGCCACTGTTCACAGCAACCTCCAGCTCCTGGGCTTAAGCGATTCTCTTGCCTCAGCCTCCTGAGTAGCTGGGACCACAGGCACCCACCACAACGCCCGGCTATTTTTCTGTTTTGCAGTTCGGCCGAGGCCGGGTTTGAACCCGCCACCTTCGGTATATGGGACTGGCGCCCTACTCGATGAGCCACAGGCACCGCCCAATATGGTTCCATCTTATTTTCCACTAACATCTATCAAAAACAGATATACCAAGATCACACATTGATTACTGCCTTCCCCGTTCCATCTCCAAGCATTTCTTATTCAACTGCCTAAGCACCTTTTCTCTAAGAGAAGTCCCTCCCTGTCCTTGACAGTCAGCTTAATTCTCTACCATCCTATCCACTTAGCTCTAATAACCAACCTTTAGCAAGTGATCTTTGTCCTGCAGTATTTACATACTAGCACCTTGAATTTGCTGTTATATTGTTATCTTTCTTGATATGCGAGGACCATGAAGAGGAAAATAACTCGAGAATAAAAAATACTTTATGTCCCTTTTTCCAGCACGGTCTCAGAACAAATTACTTTTGTTTCTAGAAGTAACCCCTCCCTGCACCTCTATTTCTGGGCTTTCCCTTCCTTCCTGTGTTTTTTCATTTTCTCTGTCTCTCAAAGGCCAACAGGCTCCCACAACCTCCGTTCTACTTCTCTAAAACTAGAAACAGACATTATTTTGGACTACTTACTTCTTTACAATCACTAATGTAAAATCAAATCATAAAACTATAGCTTTACCATTACTTTTTTGTTTTTTGGTTTTTTTTTAGAGACAGAGTCTCACTTTGTCACCCTTGGTAGAGTGCTATGGCGTCACAGCTCACAGCAACCTCCAGCTCCTGGGCTTAGGTGATTCTCTTGCTGCAGCCTCCCGAGTAGCTGGGACCACAGGCGCCCGCCAGCTATTTTTTTGTTGCAATGTGGCTGGGGCCAACTTTGAAGCTGCCACCCTTGGTATATGGGGCGGGCGCCCTACTCACTGAACCACAGGTGCCGCCCTTTACCATTATTTTTAACAATGCTAAAAAACATGCGTATGAACAAAAACCATAAGGAACTAAAAATAAAAACAGGTGATATGTTTAGGTGACATTCTTTTTTTATCTCGTATATTTTACGTGTAATATATAAAAATCAGGAGAAAACTCCCTTCAAGTACTTTTTCTTTTATTATTCTTACGTTGTGAAAGAAAAAAGTAGGGATCCCTAAAGCAATACAACTATTTCTGGCTCACTTCTCTTAGGTATTCATATTTCTGGGTCTCCTCTTCCTAACTACTAAATACCTACTGAATAAGGACTAGGACTTTGGATTACTTACAAAAGTGTGTTTCTCAAGCAGAAAGAATAAATCCGGAGTTGACTGTAGGGTACTGCTAAAAGCTCTTACTTTCTTTTTAACCTTTGAGAATAAGAGAAGTACTGACATTTTAAACCAATGCTCTTCTTTACCTATGTAACACGATAAGAACAACATCTCACCGGCTCCTCAACTTCCCCACTAGCGTGCTGAGCTTCAGCTTGCAGGTCTATAGGTGGAGCGTCTTCCACAATTCTCTGAACGGACATCTGAATAAACTCATCAAAAGAGTCCAGTTGTTGTCGGACCAACCCTTTCTCATCAAAATAGGAACTGGGAAAATATTCGAGTTCATAATCAGTTACAATTCAGTGATATATCTAGCTTATTTCCCCATTTTCATTATAATTGAGTTCAACAAATATCCACTAAATACCAACCGTTATGTGCCAAATACTGAAAATGATACTATGAGATATCTTAAAAAGCAACAGGGTCAGGAGCATTTTCTTTGTAGAAATGTATTAAGTTTAGGGAAAAGAAATTTAAACTTATGGTTTAATACTTACGGCACAACACAGGAACTATAAGGAAACCTTATTTACAAATGTCCTTTATAGACATCTGTCACTCAACCTCTTTGAATTATTTATTCTAAAAAGTGTCAGGAGAGGGCTCGGTGCCCATAGCTCAGCGGTTAGAGGACTGGCCACATACACCGAGGCTGGCAGGTTTGAACCCAGCCCAAGCCTGCCAAACAAAGACAACTACAACAAAAAAATAGCTGAGCATTGTGGCAGGTGCCTGTAGTCCCTGCTACAGGGGAGGCTGAGGCAAGAGAATCGTTTAAGCCCAAAAGTTTGAGGTTGCTGTGAGCTGTGACACCATGGCACTCTACCCAGGGCAACACAGTAATACTGTCTCAGAAAGAAAAAAAAAAGTGTTAGGAGAGAAAACTAAAAAAAAAATAGATAATCAAAGATAACAAAAATAACTTTAATTTCAATAAAAGGGAGAATAGTGGTAAAAAATAGGAAATGTATGAGAATGTCAATCAAAGATCATTAGCCCTATTTTCATTATGTTAAAAGTGAGATAAGACTAAATCACTTAAATAAAATTGCTCAGCAAATGATTGGGATAAAAATGGAGCACAAGTGAGAGATCAGAGCCAGCAGTACAGATACAGAAATCAAATCATGCCTGTAATCCTAGCCCTTGGGGAAAGCTGAGACAAGAGGATCACTTAAGGTTGGGAGTTTGAGCCCAGCCTGGGCAATACAGCAAGACCCCATCTTTTCAAAAAAATTTCAGAAATTTGTCAGCTGTGGTGGCATGTACCTGTAATCCTAGCTAAGGCAGCAGGACAGTTTGAGCCCAGGAGTTGGAAGCATACCACTGCACTCTAGCCTGGGCAATAGAGTGAGATCCTGTCTCAAAAAACAGATAGATAGATAAATAATAAAAGGTAACTGGCCTGTACTAGAAGGAAGGAAGAAGAGAATGAAAGAAGGAAACTGTTACAGATTAAAGGCGAGAAAAGAATAAGCCATGAAAACTAAATGCAATATGTGATCCTAGGTTGGATGCAGGACCAACAAAAAAATTTTTATTTTGCTATAAATATTAGTGAAACAACTAGCAAAAATTGGGTAATATCTGTACATCAAATAAGATTACTGTTTCAGTATTAATTTAATCACTGCATAATATAATCAGTTATATAAACAATGCCCTTATTTGTGTCCTTTTTACTTTCAAATGTTTCAGAAAAAATACAGAAAGACAGAAAAAGAAAATGACAACAAAATACAATATATACTTAACATTAAAAGAATCTGGGTAAAGTATATAAATGAACTTTTTGTGTAACTTTACTGCAGGTCTGAAATACTTTAAAAACTTAAATATAGGGCGGCTCCTGTGGCTCAACGAGTAGGGCGCCGGCCCCATATACCGAAGGTGGCGGGTTCAAGCCCGGCCTCGGCTGAACTGCAAAACAAAAAAATAGCTGGGCGCTGTGGTGGGCGCCTGTAGTCCCAGCTACTCGGGAGGCTGAGGCAAGAGAATCGCTTAAGCCCAAGAGCTGGAGGTTGCTGTGAGCAGTGTGATGCCACGGCACTCTACCCAGGGCGATAAAGTGAGACTCTGTCTCTAAAAAAAAAAAAAA
>CAUYON010027188.1:0-72096 GCA_963573935.1 Arctocebus calabarensis
TCTATGACAAACCCACAGCTAATATTTTACTGAATGGAGTAAAACTGAAAACTTTTCCTCTTAGAACTGGAACCAGACAAGGTTGTCCTCTGTCACCATTACTATTCAACGTAGTGCTGGAAGTGCTAGCCAATACAATTAAGCAAGACAAGGAAACAAAGAGCATCCAAATGAGAGCAGAGGAGGTCAAACTCTCCCTCTTTGCTGACGACATGATCCTATACTTAGAGAACCCCAAAGACTCGACCACAAGACTCCTCGAAGTCATCAGAAAATAAAGTAATGGCTCAGGATATAAAATCGATGTCCACAAGTCAGTAGCCTTTGTATATGGCAATAACAGTCAAGATGAGAGGCTAATTAAGAACACAACTCTCTTCACCATAGCTTCAAAGAAAACGAAATACCTAGGTATATACCTAACAAAGGAGGTGAAGGACCTTTATAAAGAAAATTATGAAATCCTGAGAAAGGAAACAGCAAAGGATCTTAACAAATGGAAGAACATACCATGCTCATGGCTCGGAAGAATCAACATTGTTAAAATGTCTATACTTCCCAAAGCAATCTACCTATTTAATACCATCCCTATTAAGGTACCAACATCATACTTTCAAGATTTGGAAAAAATGATTCTGCGTTTTATATGGAACCAGAAAAAACTCCGCGTAGCTAAGGCAGTTCTTAGTAATAAAAACAAAGCTGGGAGGCTCAGCGCCTGTGGCTCAACGGGCTAAGGCGCCAGCCACGTACACCTGAGACGGCGGGTTCAAATCCAGCCCCCGGACCTGCCAAGCAACAATGAATGACGGCTGCAACCAAAAAATGGCCGGGCAATGTGGCGGGCGCCTGTAGTCCCAGCTACTTGGGAGGCAGAGGCAAGAGACTCACTTGAGCCCAGGAATT
This sequence comes from Arctocebus calabarensis, assembly GCA_963573935.1. Lineage (NCBI taxonomy): Eukaryota > Metazoa > Chordata > Mammalia > Primates > Lorisidae > Arctocebus > Arctocebus calabarensis. Next base: position 907 of record CAUYON010027188.1, read on the forward strand.
GGAGGTTGCTGTGAGCTGTGATGCTACAGCACGCTATCTAAGGTGATAGCTTGAGGCTCTGTCTCAAAAAAAAAAAAAAGCAGCCATGATTCTACCTTGCAGTCTTGATTGTGCATTAGTCCATTTGATGCCACCGAATCACAAAATGTAGCCTAGTCACTGGCCTCAGGGAGCTAACCACTAGTAACCATATATAGAGTGCATTTGATGGGTTCATGTAATGGCAGGATAATGCTGGAAAACAAGGGGGGAAAATCAGACTATTACAAGAAACATAAATGATGTGATTATACAGCAGCAATTCTCTACAGGTGGGAAAGTTAGTATACTTTTAAGAAAGCAAATTCAGTCTTTTGTGTATGTTTCCTTTTTTAAAAAGTAATGTAGGCCCATGCATTGGCTCACACATGTAATCTTAGCTCTCTGGGCGGCCAAATCAGATGGATTGCCTGAGCTTAGAAGTTCAAGCTGCCTAAGATTGAGACCCTGTCTCTAAAAGTAGCTGGATGTTGTTGCAGGCACCTGTAGTTCCACCTACTCAGGAAACAGAAGCAAGAGGATCACCTGAGCCCAAGAGTTTAAGCTTGGCTGTGAGCTTTGAGGCCATGGCACTCTACAAGGGTGAGAAAGTAAGACTCTTTCTAAATAAATGGTAATATAAATTATAGAAAGTAAAGCTTTTTAGTTGGAGGAGATATGCAAAAGATGCAGTGAGAAAAGCACAGAGGGAGCCCAGGAGTTTGAGATTGCAGCGAGCTACACTCTAGCCAGGATGACAGAGTAAGAAGGGTTTGGGTAGTAAAGATTAAGAAACAAAACTATTAAGAAATAGACTGATTTTTTATTAACTTACCAGAATGGAGTGATTTCCCTTTGAAAAGAGTCATCTAGGAATATAGTTACAGATGATGCCTTAAAAGTCACAAGCATATGATGACCTTGTACTTGAGCAAATCTATATAGATATAAAACAGGTGGAGTTTATAGTTTAATCAAACTCACTGCAAAGCTAACCTGACACATAATAGCAGCAATATATATATTTTTTTCTTTTGAGACAGTCTTACTATGTCAAGACTCGGTAGAGTGCCATGGCATCACATCTCACAGCAACCTCTGTTGGGCTTAAGCAATTCTCTTGCCTCAGCCTCCCAAGTAGCTGGGACTATAGGACCTGCCACAACACCTTGGTATCTTTTTTTTTTTATTGTTTCAGTTGTTTTAGGAGGTGTGGGCCAGGTTCGAACTGGCCTGCCTCGGTGTATGTGTCTGGCACCCTAACCACTGAGCATGGGTGCCGAGCCTAGCAGCAATATTAATACATTGATTTATAGTTTGCATAACACTTTCCCACATTCTCTTATTGCCATATATTTAATGATAGAAATAATTGTGCTACATGTTAATTAAGTTTAATTCTTATGTCTACAATTAGTGGGACCAGTTGCTGCCAGAGCAAATTTTCAGTTCTCTTTTTATCAGTTGGCTGCTATTTATAATTAGGATCACGTTAAACCACTTGCCTTTCTTTGTGTCATATCTGTTGATCCTCATGTGTATTAAGAAGCTCCCAAGACCTTATTCCTAGGAAGCTGAATTTCCCTCACCCCAGAGCTGTTTACTAACTCTCAACTCCTGCCATTCCCCTCCTATTCCCACATCTCTACCACTAGCACTCATCTACTCATACCTGAAGGGGACTTGTGTTTAACATTTAACTATCATTCACTAACAAATGTTTATTGAGCACTCTGTGACAGAGATTAACTAGGCTTTAGATGTTAATGTTTGGCAAAGGTCCTTACACTCATGGAGCTCACAGACCAAGGAGGCACACAAAGCCTAGATTGAAGTAGAGGAGGTGGGCAGGAAGTTGGCATACCTTATTTCACTCTCTAGGCTATAACCTAGCCTGTTAATAATAATGCCTCTTCCAAACCTCCAGGAGCTTGAAGTCATTATCTCCACCACCATTCATTCACTCACCTAGAGTTGAAAAGCTTGTTTATTAAGATTTTGTAACAATAAATGGTCAATTCATCAGAAACAATTATCTTAAAACACTATAACTAATAAAAGAGCTTAGCAACATGAAGTATCTAGTACTTTGGGAGGCAATGTGGGAGGATCACTTGAGCTCAGGAGTTTGAGACCAGCCTGAACAGAAACGAGATCACCTCTTAACAAAAAATAGGGAAATTAGCTGGGTGTTGTGGCACATGCTTATAGTCCCAGCTACTTGGATGGCTGAAGGAGGAGGATTGCTTTAGACTAAGAGTTTGAGACTGCAGTGAGCTATGATGATGCCACTCTACCTGGACAAGAAAAACTCTGAAAAACAAAACCCATGAAGTATATTAGTGAGACTTTTTTTGTTTGTTTGCAGTTTGACCAGGGCTGGTTTGAGCCCACCACCCTCAGGATATGGGGCCGGCACCCTACTCACTGAGCCACAGGTGCTGCCCTGTGGGACATTTTAAAAAATACCCTACACCATACTCAGTGCTGGAGATACACAGATACTGAAGCCTCAGTCAATCTTGTCAAATAAAGTTGTACAAGTAAGCAAGTATAACAATGTTTTATATATACTGTGACAGAAATCTGTTCAGGCCCCCAAGGCAACATTCATCTCTATGAGAGGGGCCTGCCTCATAGGAGATGGCACAAACTGCACCTTGACAATTGGGTAGTTCCTGTTCTCAGCTGGAATTATCCATTTGCAGTATCTGTTAAAACATCATTTTAGAGACTTTAGTCACACCAACTATTCTTCAAAACATCCACTGTCAGTAAAACAAATCCATTCCTACTAGAAGTGTTAATTTTTCCTTCTTAGCATTCTTTCTTTACAAGCCCTCTTTTAGAATCAGAATAATAGAAACAAAGAAGAAGAGCGGAATACTAAGATTTGCTATACCTGCAAATGGATACAATAGCAAATGTTTAGAAGGAAGGAGCCTCAACTAGTCTTTCCTAAGCCCCAAAATGTACTGTGAGATAAGACCAGGCAAATAAAGATGGCCCCAGAAGATGTGGAGATCAGTAAAGCATATTTGCTCCACTGACTCAGTGGAAGTTGTATGAAAGTAGCTTGGTATTCACAGTCCAATGTTTTGTTTTTTGAGACAGAGTCTCAGTATGTCGCCCTCGGTAGAGTGCTGTGGTGTCACAACTCACAGCAACCTTAAACTCTTAGGTTTAAGCAATTCTACTTAAGCCAAGTAGCTGGGACTACAGGCATCTGCCATAACACCTGGCTGTTTTTTTGTTGGAGTTGTCGTTGTTTAGCAGACCTGGGCTGGGTTCGAGCCTGCTTGCCTGGGTGTATGTGGCCAGTGCCCTAACCACTGAGCTATGGGTGCCAAGCCCAATGTTTATTTTTTGTGTTAAGCCCTGTGCTGGATACTGGGATAAAAATGACCTGCCTAGGTTGATGAGGCATGCACACAAATTGATCCAAGGCAGAAAGTCCTGGGAATCTTGGAAAAGTATTATATGATGTATCCTGATGTTCTGAGGAGGATAGATACCTGGGCAGATGAAATTAGACTTCCCAGAGGAGGCAGCAAATCTAAGAATAAGTGAGTAAGTACACTGATTCAGTCCTTCCAACCTCCTGAAGTGGGGCCTCTACAAGAGCAATAGAGAGCAAGAAGCACTGAACCTCTAGTTGCCTTTAAGAAGTAACAAGAGAGGCCAGAAATGAGACAGTAAAACTAAGTGGAGGTTAAAACTAATATTTTTCAAGTATGTTAAAGAAGCCCTTCAAGAAACAGTTATAAAACTAAGGATCTTGAAGTACATAACAAGAAAGTATAGAAAAGTTTGTACAAGACTTCCACCCTTAGAAGTCAATAAGGAAGATCAAACAAGTGTTATAAGCCAAAAAAAATTTTTTATGAGACAGTCAGTTCACTATGTTGCCCTCGGTACAGTGCTCTGGCATCACAGCTCACAACAACCTCAAACTCATGAGCTTAAGCAATTAGCTTCAGCCTCCCAGGTAGCTGGGACTACAGGCACCCACCCCAGCACCCACCTCTTTAGGGGAGGGGATGGTTGCAGTTGTCATTGTTGTTTAGCATGCCCGGGTCAGGCTCGAACCCACCAGCCTGAGTGTATGGGACCGGTGCCCTACTCAGTATGCTACAGGTGCTGAGCCAGCAAAAATTATTGATGAAGACGATTCACAAAACAGATGTTGAGTGGAAGTTCATAGACACCAATTCCATCCCTTTGTCCTGAGGAAGAGACTGAAGTCCCAAGAGAAGACTCGGGGACTCCTGGGGCAGTGCTCTTTTCACCCAGTCCAGCACAGAGCACTGCAGTCGAATGCGTGTACACTCCCTTCAGCCCTTTGTTTACAGACTTGATGGAGCAAAGGAGCTTCAGAAAACTGTTTGACCACCATCCTTCATCAAGGGATTGTTGTCTCCTCTGCTGGAACTACTGGCACAAAGTGATCAGCTATCCCTCCTGCCCCTCATTGGCTGAGCTACCTTTTTTCTTTAGTTCTCTTCAGGTTCTATTATTTTTTTTTTAGACAGAGCCTCAAGCTGTTGCTCTGGGTAGAGTGCCATGGCATCACAGCTCATAGCAACCTCCAATGCCTGAACTCAAGCAAGTCTCCTGCCTCCGCCTCCCAAGTAGCTGGGACTACAGGCACCCGCCACAATGCCTGGCTATTTTTTGGTTGCAGCCATCATTGGTTGACAGGTTGGGGCTGGATTCGAACCTGCCAGCTCAGGTGTACGTGGCTGGTGCCTTAGCTGCTTGAGCCACAGGCGCTGAGCCCAGGTTCTATTGTTATTAAGACTATATTCAGGCTCGGCGCCTGTGGCTCAATGGGTTAAGGCACCAGCCACGTACACCTGAGCTGGCGGGTTCGAATCCATCCCGGGCCGCCAAACAACAATGACGGCTGCAACCAAAAAATAGCCAGACGTTGTGGCAGGCATCTCTAGTCCCAGCTACTTGGGAGGCAGAACCAGGAGACTCGCTGTAGCCCAGGAATTGGAGGTTGCTGTGAGCTGTGATGCCATGGCACTCTCTCCAGGGTGACAGTTTGAGGCCCTGTCTCAAAAAAAAAAAAAAAAAAGACTATATTCACATACCATAAAATTGATTTGTTTAAAAATGTATAATTCGTGTTTTTTTTTGTAGAGACAGACTCTCACTTTATTGCCCTCGATAGAGTGCTGTGGCATCACACAGCTCACAGCAACCTCCAACTCCTGGACTTAGGCGATTCTCCTGCCTCAGCCTCCTGAGTAGCTAGGACTACAGGTGTCCACTATAACGCCCGGCTATTTTTCTGTTTTGCAGTTCGGCTGAGGCTGGGTTTGAACCCGCCACTTTCGGTATATGGGGCCAGCTCCCTATTCGATGAGCCACAGGCGCCGCCCCAATTCATGGTTTTTAGTATATTCACAAGGTTGTACAACTGTCATCATCATCTAATTCCAGAACATTTTCATCTCCCCATATAGAAACCTTGTACCCATTAGCAGACACTTGTATTTCCCCCTCCCTCCATTCCCAGGCAACTACTAATCTACTCTGTCCCTGTGTAGATCTCCTTATGCTGGACATTTTATATTAATGTAATCATACACTTTGTGGCATCTTGTTTTTTTTTGAGACAGAGCCTCAAGCTGTCACCCTGGATAGAGTGCTGTAGCATCACAGCTCACAGCAACCTCCAATTCCTGGGCTTAAGCGAGTCTCCTGCCTCTGCCTCCCAAGTAGCTGGGACTACAGGCGCCTGCCACAATGCCCGGCCATTTTTTGGTTGCAGCTATTGTTGTTTGGTGGGCCCAGGCTGGATTCGAACCCTTGAACTCAGGTGTATGTGGCTGGCGCCTTAGCCTGTTGAGCCACAGGTGCCAAGCCTAATTTGTGGCATTTTGTATCTGGCTTCTTAACATTGTTTTTATGGTTCATGCATGTTGTAGCATGCATCAGTACTTGATTCATTTTTGTGGCTGAATAATTTTCTATCGTGTATGTACCACATTTGTTTATTCATTTATGATGAACTTTGGGTTGTTTCTATCTTTGGGGCTATTGTAAATAGTGTTGCTGCTATGAACATTTCACATACAAGTTTTTTAGCTGGGGGTGGTGTTTTTTCTAAAACAGTTTTGCTCTGTTGCCTGGGCAAGAGTGCAATAGCGTCATCATAGCTCATTGCAGCTCAAATTCCTGAGTTTGAGGAATCCTGCCTCAGCCTCTTGAGTAGCTAAGATTAAGTGTACACCATGATACCTGGTTAATTCTTATTTTTTGTAGAGATGAAGTCTTGCTCTTTCTCAAACTAGTCTCAAACTCCTGGCTTCAAGCAATCCTCTCACCTCAGCCTCCCAAAGTGCTAAGATTGCAGGCATAACCCACAGTACAAGTTTTTGAGTGGACATATATTTTTGTTTCTCTTGAGTGTATATAGAAGTTGGAATGCTGGGACACATGATAACTTTGTGTTGAACTTTTTAAGGAACTACACGTTTTCCAAAGTGGCTACACTAACTTACAGCTGCCAACAATGTAAGAGGAATCCAACTTTTTCATATCATTGCCAGCAATTTTTTTTAATTTTAGCCATCCTAGTGGCTATAAAATGATATCTCATTGTCATTCTGATTTACATTTCCCTAATGATTAATAATGTTCAGCATTTCTTCATGTGCTTGTTGCTATTTGTGTATCTTCTTTGGAAAAATGTCTGCCTATTTTTAATTGTGTTGTCTTTTTATTATTGCATTATAAGAGTTATTTAAATATTCTGGTCCTTTATCAGATTTGCAAATATTTCCTCACATTCTGTGGACTTAAATTTCTTTTTTTTTTTTGAGACAGAGCCTCAAGCTGTCACCAGCAAGTCTCCTGCCTCCGCCTCCCAAGTAGCTGGGACTACAGGTGCCCACCACAAAGCCCAGCCATTTTTTGGTTTCAGCCGTCATCGTTTGGCGGGCCCGAGCTGGATTCGGTAACCCATGAGCTCAGGTGTATGTGGCTGGCACCTTAGCCTGTTGAGCCACAGGTGCTGAGCCGGACTTAAATTTCTTGAAGCATCCTCTGAAACACTGCTGTGCTACTTTTTAACAAATATTTTTAAATCTTAAATTACATTAAAATATGTAATTGGTGTTTAAATTATGCTTTTAAACTTAAGCATTACAATTTAATAAGCAAACCACTATATGCAGACCCGTTTTGAGGGTTCCAAACTCAAACTTAATCTCTTCAGTTCATTAAGATACCCATCATAGTGATAGCCATCATTTTCATAGCATTTATTTGCCAGAGGGTGTTTGGGCACCCTATAGGTGTGTGTTCATCTAATTCTCAAAACAATACTGTGAGGTAGAGCCTGCTACTATACTCATACAGATAAGAATATGGAGACAGAGGGAGGTCAAGTAATGTGCCTGAAGCCAAAGAATAGAGTAAGCAAACATGGGTTCTGGATTCCCTCAGTCTTGGGCAGCGCCTGTGGCTCATCAAATAGGCTCCGGCCCCATATACCAAAGGTGGCAGGTTCAAATCCAGCCTCAGCAGAACTGCAAAAACAGAAAAATGGCCAGGTGTTGTGGCAGGCGCCCATAGTCCCAGCTACTAGGGAGGCTGAGGAGGCAAGAGAATCGCCTAAGCCCTGGAGCTGGAGGTTGCTGTGAGCTGTGTGACCCCACAGCACTCTACTGAGGGGGATAAAGTAAGACTGTGTCTCTACAAAAAAAAATAGATTCCTTCACTCTTAACTACTTGATAGACTGACTGACAAGGCGGAATTAAAACGTTTCAAAGAATGCCTGCCTTCTCGCTTTGGGGAGGGAATAGTTTTCTTATGGCATCTGCACTGTGGACATTTTTCCTGTCCTACCCTCCAGTCTGGAGCCCATTTGGCTCCAGGACCCTCCCACTCCCTATGGGTCAGATGGAGGTTTTAACATTTTTTGAAAATACTGCAAAATTGCCTTTGTCCCCTAGGTGGAATGGTTCTAAATTTCTGGTGGCCAGTGAGTGGTGCCGCGCCGGCCCGGATCCAGTGAGGCACAAACCTGAGCGGTGGGAGGAGTCAGCGGAAGGGCGAAACGGAGCCCCAGCGGCTGTACCTACCTAGTGAGTGCCGCGCAGGCTGCCCGGAGCAGAGCCATGAGCTGGACCTGCCCCCGTTGCCAGCAACCCGTTTTCTTTGGTGAGGCCTGGGCTGAGGAGGGGGAGAAGATGGGACGAGTGTAAGCCTCTGGGTTCCCCAAGGATGCAAGTGTTGGCCACATGGTGGTCTCAAACACCCTTTTCCACCTGTACCTGCGCCAGCGTGTGGTCTCATACTAGTACTCCCATTCAATTTCCTCTCCTCCACTGAGAGCTCTGCGGGGGAGTTTGGCATGGGGGTGGAGGACCTGACCTCCCAGAGCAGTGTGGGCCTGGCTGGTTCCCCTAGAGTGCTGAGAAGGAAAAGGAGGGCGCCCCACGTTTGACTCGGCTCCTTGCAGCTCTAGTCCACTTTTTTTCCCCACAGCTGAGAAGGTGAGCTCCCTGGGCAAAAACTGGCACCGCTTCTGTCTGAAATGTGAGCGCTGCCTCAGTGTCCTGTCTCCTGGCGGGCATGCAGAGGTGAGACCTGGCCAGGGTGCACAGCCCTGTTTTTGTTGCTGCCTCCCTGGCATCAACCCCTTAAATTCAACCTTGAAGGCCTACAAAAGGCAACCTCAGCAGCCAACCCCAAGATTACCTGTCAGTGGACCCATGTCAGCCGGGAATTTTGGAGCCTGAGTTGTGACAGTGGATCCCATGGTTTGGGGGTCTGGGAAGGGAGGAAGGCAACCAGAATTACCTCCTGGCCGCTCTTGTCCTTCCTTCCTGACCACAGTGGCAATTCTGGCATGCCAGCCCACCCCACCTTCCCCAACCCCTCAGACCAGGCCAGTGAACAGACACACCTGGCAGGCTGTCTTGGGGGAAGGCCTGTGAGGCATGGCATCTTTTGGACCTGAGTAACCCCTCTCCTCTGCCTATGCCTAGCACAACGGGAGGCCATACTGCCACAAGCCATGCTATGGGGCTCTCTTTGGACCCAGGGGTAAGTACCAGACTAGAAGGGGCCAGGGAGTCACAGAGGGCTAGCTTCCTGTGACTGGGAGCTAGAGGCTCAAGTCTGACCTCCCCCAATCTCTGCAGGGGTGAACATTGGTGGTGTGGGTGCCTATCTGTACAACTCCCCTACTTCCACTCCTGCCAGCACTACTCCCCTCAGCCCCAGCAGCTTCAGCCCTCCCAGGCCAAGAACTGGCCTCCCCCAAAGCAAGAAAAGTAAGTGACACAAGACCTCAGCTTTTCCTCCTCTTCCTTCTCCCAACCCTTCCCCAGACTAGAGGAGGGAGCAGGGCCAAGCCTACTATATTTTGTTATGGCAAAGTCTTTTCTATCCATGCCCCCCCCTCCTTTTTAAATAGTCTTTCATGTCAGCTGCCAAGTTAAGAAGTAAATTGGGCAGAGGGCATTGTCACTTCCATTTTATAGGTGAGGAAACAGATCTAGAGAGGGCAAGTGACCTTGCGCAGTCACACAGCTAGTCAGAGGAAAGCTCCGGGCCTCTTCTTAGAGTAGGACCATGGAAGAACTAATTTATGGAGTGACGGGTAGTTGGAGTGAGGATAGCCCCTCACATTCTTCAACTTCTCTCCTTTGGGCCTTGTTCTTTCCTCCCACTGCCTAGAGTGGGCAATGACACTGTGCTCCCCAACACCTGACACCCCTGCCCTGGCCAGCTCCTATATCAGCTCAGGTTTCCTAAGGATTGAGTTGCTGACAGGGTTGGGCTGGTGGGCCCCTGAGCCCCTGAGAGGATGAGAAGGGAGCAGATGGTCCCTAATGCAGAAAAGGATGGGGCAAGAGGTGGGGTCAGAAAGGGCTCACTTCTGAACCTGAGGAAGGCAGACTCATGGCTACCTGGATGGGGAGCTCTGGGATGGAAGAGGACAGTGCCATGTGCAGTCAGGCTCTTGGTGAACCCTGCTTAGGCCCTGGCCCCTGCCTCAGCCCTAGCCAGGGCCTTTTCCCCTTAAAGGCCCTCCTCACATGAAGACATTCACTGGGGAGACCTCGCTGTGCCCTGGCTGTGGTGAACCTGTTTATTTTGGTAAGTGACAATGGAAAAATTGGGGAGGGGAGAACATGGTGGGCAGCAAGGCCAGGGAGGCAAATCCAAGACAGATGCGTCTCCCTTCCCTGCTCCTACAATGGAAGAACTACTACTTCTCTCTACTACCAGCTGAGAAGGTAATGTCTTTGGGCAGAAATTGGCACCGACCCTGTCTGAGGTGCCAGCGTTGCCGGAAGACCCTGACTGCTGGGAGTCATGCCGAAGTGAGCAAGGCAGGGATGGATGGGTAAATGTTGGGAGGAAGGAGGTTGGAGATGGGAAGAGAGCCAGGCTAAGACAGCTCTCTTTCTTTCTGTGTCCCAGCATGATGGAGTCCCCTACTGCCACATCCCCTGCTACGGCTACCTGTTTGGCCCTAAAGGTGGGCAGCCCCACGCCAGACACCAGGCCTAAAGTATGGCATGTACACGGTCTGTAGGGATGAGTGAACAACTTCCCTGGTTGTCAAATATATCCCAGGCCCCTTCCATTTCCCTCCATCTCTAAACCCAACACCCCCCAGACCCAAGGCCTTTGGTGATTGGGCTCTCTCCTTCAGGTGTGAACATTGGTGATGTGGGCTGCTACATCTATGACCCAGTGGAGATAAAATCCAAATGAGACGCTCACAGAAGAGGGCCACCCTAACTCAGGTTCCTGCCATCCCCTTCTGGCCCAGTGGGAGCTGGAAAATTCTCCAGTCTTATTAGCACATGGGGAGATGAGTTCCTGGGGACCTGGACTTAGGCTCTGTGGTAGGCCAGAAGTCTAAATTTTCTCTGCCAATTCTTCCCTTTCCCATTCTTATCTGGTGAAAGGACATAGACCACCCCATTTGAAGGGTGTCCTCCTAGCCCTCCCATACCCTTTCCCCAGCAAATTGTGGAACTTTGTGGTACTCATAAAACTTGTGTTTATTAAGTCTCAGCATCTCTGCCTTCTCCAATAAAATGTTGGCTCCCATGTCTTCTACTTTTCTTTGAGCATGAGACCTAGACAGTAGGTTGGAGGATGAGTAATGTAGGGGTGGAGGGAGGCATTGCCCTGCAAAGTGCCTCAGAGGTAGCTGGGCCAGCCATGGGAACAAAGAGGTCTGTCCTTTTGGTCCCCTAGGTCTAGCATTGGAAGCCCCTTGCACCACAGAGTGGACAGCATGCCCACTAGCCCTGTTGGTACTAGAAGTCATCATAGGACATTCTTGTCTTTAGCACCATCTCTAGAAGAAACACCTTATTCAGCATCTCATTTCAGCATAACAACAGATCTTGTGCTGAGGTCTACCAAGAGGTTTCATTATCCATTTGGAAGAAGAACAGACTGAGGCCCAGAGAAGGAAAATCACATGCTGGAGATTACACAGCAAATCAATGATGAAGCCAGGATCAGAACCCAGGGCAAACTCAGTGGATTCCCATCAGGGCTCTTCCCACAGTTCATCACCATTGCCCAAACCCAAAAGGATACCTTTGTTTACAGAATCCTCCCTAGCCACGAGAGGGGTAGCTAGAATCTCCAGCAGCCCACTGCATTTTGGGAAGTCACCTGTTCCTGGAAGCCAAATAAGGCTAAATGAGCACAAGAAGGGGCACCAGTGGCAACTCCAGCCCTAGCAGAGATGGCCACAGGCCCTGCGCTTCTACTCTTCTAGCCCCTGCTGCAGAGCTCCTGTGGCAGGCCTTCCTCCAGTGCCACTCAGTTCTAGACCTGCTTCATAGGCATCTCTTCCTCCTGAAGACTGGATGGGACACTGAAGAGGAAGAAGTCATGAGCAATGATGGGATTTATTACCTGAGCCAACCACCCCAGCCAGCCCCATTAGGCCCAAGGCTCTCCCCAGCTCTTGGTATACAAACATAAGTGACTCACATACAAAAATGTGTACATTCCTGGTTATAGGCATACTTGAGTGTGCACACATACACCTCTTTTTGAACATCATTTATGTACACACGCATGGACTCATGTAAACTTATATGCACACAGTTTACATACTCCAGGTCATGCACCCTGAAACACTCAGCCTGTGTACACTCACATACATGCACCAAGTACACATGTGCAGATATGCCTTTCTCTGAATCCTAAGGTGTCAGGTATCTGAGCACCTGCATCCACATGCATGTGCTTACATGGTCACATAGTCCTGTGCACACACCTCTTTCTCTCCACATCCTGGATGGTCTCTGGCAGTTGTGCCTGCCTTGTCTCTGGCAGCAGAAGGGCAGTGCAGGCAGCGAGGAAGGCGATCCCCCCATAAGCAAGCTTGGGCAGTGGCAGCCATACTTCATCCAGCAAGGCTGCTAGTGGGGCCAAAGAGCCTCCCAGTCGGCCCACCAGTGAAGTCAGCCCCAAACCTGTCTGTCTGTTCAGGGAAAGAGGATTGAAGAGGCAGGTGGAACTCACACCTACTTAAGAGTCATGTCCCTAAGGCTCCCTCCCTGATACCCATTCTCCCCAGACAGGAAAGCAAGGCTGTCTTTCCATTGTTCTTCCTACCCACTCCTCTTCCAGGAGCCCCCAAGCCAGCACCCACCACAGGATGGGGCTCCCATTGTGACAGAGTACCAATCAAATACCACTAAAAGAGAAGAAAGTCACCAGAAAAAGGAAGGGGAAAGGGTAGTGTGGAAGGAAAAAACTTCTACAGGCTCTGACATGTTGTTAGAGGAGGCTCAAGTCTTTCTAAACATACCAGGTGCCTGGAAGTCCCACACACACACACCAATATCTAGATGAAAGAGCTCCCTTATTTCCAGAGACAACCCTCAAGGGCAGCTGTGTCACCCAGGGCTGAGTGGGATGTGAGTAGGCAGGAGGGGGCTCCTGAGGACTATCTTCCTCTAAACGAGGCCCAAGGAGAGGTTGTCTGATTTGGCTCAGGGTCCCATAGTATGTAAGAAAAAAGCTTAGCCTTATTCAAGACTCTGATGAACACAGATGAGCCTGATTAACTCTGTATTCTGGGTGTGATGTAAAGAATGAGGGATTGGGATGCAGCGTGTATGTAGAAGTATTGGTGGAGACTGGAGACTAACAAGCCCTACCCCCTAGGTCAGTTACCTGCGACCTAGGCTTGCCTCACCTCAGCACTGTAGGATACAATTCGGAAGCGAACAGGTAGGCAGTGGTGAACGCGGCTTCAGAAAAACCTTTCCCCATCACTGCCAGGGCAGTGGTCCAGGACTTCCTCTCTGGAAGGGAAGGGGTAAGGGTACGGAAAGGCTCCTTTGTGGGAAAGCCAGGGGTTTCCTCAAGGGGACATGGAGTAACTTGAGTGGGCACCTCCCAGAAAAGGTCCTGGGGGGGGAGTGGGCAGGGTTCAGGGTGGGTGAGGCCTGTGGGAACCTGCTCACCAGAGGACACCAGCAGTCCAATGCCCAAGGCCAGGGTGGTGCCCAACAGTGTTCCAGCCTGTGTGAGGCGGCGTCCAATATGTCGCACCAACAGGTAGACTAACAGCTTTGAGGGCAGCTCCACAGCCCCGAAGAGCAGCTGTGTCTGATACACGTTCAGCCCCAGCCCTGACACATCTAGACTCAGGCCGTAATAGGAGAAGTTCACTCCAAACCTGAAAGTAGTCATGATGCCACTCAAGGTACCTTCCTTCCCATCCCTCTTTGTCTTCTCTTGTCAAGAAGACTTTGCCTTTTAGAGACATGACCTCTCCGCTTTCAGAGTACACAGCCTAGGACTTTCCTCAATACCAGTAATCCCTCCAGAGTGTGCAGCATGTGCCAGTGGTCCAAGTACCTTTACCCTAATCCTTACAGAAGGGACACTGAGACTCAGAGTGTTAAATGACCTGTCCAAGTGGCAGAGCCTGAATTTCAACTTACACTGCCTGTTCCATTTTCTGATCCCCTCCTGCCCTCCACAGTTACACTGTCCTCACCCTTATGCTTCTCATACTTAGCACCTTCCTGGAGTCAGCTTCTCCCCCACCCCACCAAACACAAGCCAGCCCCCTCCTTACCACACCACCATGCAGTACAGTGAGATGTGTCGGAGTCTGGGTGTGCGGAACAGGTCTAGATACGAAGGTCGTTGGACCACTCGTTCCCCAGCAGCTACTTTGCTTAGGGCCTGTTTGGGGAGAAAGTGAGGTTGTGACATCAGAGTTGGTTCTGTGCTCTGTGGTCTCAGCAGGGCACATTGCTCAAGCGCTAGCATGAGCTCCTTTCTCTCTCTCTCTGTCTCCATTCTTCCCTGTGCAGTGGTTGAGGTGGAGAGGGGAGCAAAGAAGGATGGGACCTGAGTGAGGGAGGCAGGCCACCAGAGCCAGGCAGGTCATCCTAAACAATTTGAAACTCTCCACTTAGGACTGGGGAATTTTCCTACCATATATGTGTGGGCTGCCCCCCTATCCCACACACACACATATGCAGGCTTACCCACACATTCACCCTCACCTCCCGGCTCAGGCTGTCCTCACCCACAGGCCGCCCATTGAGCCTGGCACAGTGGAGCAGGTACTTGTGGGCCTCTTCCACATGGCCCTGGGTCAGAAGCCAACGTGCAGACTCAGGCACCCACCTAGGGGATAGGCAGGAGACCCTTCAGCCAGAACATTAGCATCCTAAGCCACATCTCCTCCTAGGCACGCCACAGGCAATCAAGGTCCAGGCTCTTTCTCAGGTACTCCCTTAGCCTGGATCATTGTCTGCTGTACACCCCTTCCACACCTGATGAACTCTTACCTCTTTTAAGGCCCAATTTAAAAGTTACCTCTTCTGATACTTTCTTGCCCAAACCTGCGAATCCCTTACTCAACTGAATTGGCCTCACCCTCAAGACTTTACCTTCCACTACTAGTCACTCACTTCTTCCAATAGAGGTAGCAGGGCACAGGATAATAGAGACATACAGAAATACCCAGGTCATCTAAAGCAATGAAATGCCCACTCTGCCTGCCTCTCACCCACCATGCTGGCCCTGCCCCCATCCCACACCACCAAGCAGCCAGCCTCAGTTTGTGCTTGGCTCTGTCTTTGTTTCTCCGTCTTTAGCTCTCTGTCTCTGACTGTATCTGTCTCATCTGTCCCTCTGAGTCTATCTTTCAGTACTGATCTTAGTCGTTCACTTCCTCTCACTGGTTCTTTCCCTGTCTCTCCATCTCTGTCTTTATTCTCTGTTTCTCATTATTTCTCGCCATCTCCATTATATTGATCTCTGTCTCTCTGTGTATGTATCTCTCTCTGTGTGCCTCTTGGTCACTGATTCTATTTCCTTTTCCTTTATGTCTCAATCTTTCCGTCTTCAAATCTCAGTTTCTGATTAATGCTGTCTTTGGTTTCCCATATCTACCACTCCCAGCTGCCTGTAATCCTCACCAGAGGCTGAGGATGCCTGGGGCACAAGGCAGGGTGACAGCCAGCAGAAGCCATCTCCAGTCCCGTATCAGATACCCAACCAGTGCCAGCAACATCACGCCCCCTGACCAGAAGGTGCTGCTCAGGACACCTGCTACGGTACGGTGCTCCACGTCCAGCCACTCCAGCTCTGGGCCATGGTAGGAGACAGGAAGACAATGAGGGCCAATTTGGCTCAGTCTCACCCTCACAACTGCCTTCCTCCAACTCTGTAGTCCCTGCCTGTCCCTTGCCTGCCTCACCCAAAGGCATCACAATGATGGTGAAGCCAGCCAGGGCTGAGCCAGTGAGGGTACGGGTGATGGCAAACATTACGTAGTTGACCGAGGCTGCAGATGCCAGGCCCAGCACCAGGGCACTCACGTAGGCCACAAGCAGCAGACGGCGCCGCCCAAACCTGCAAAGGGGTCATGTAGGGTCAGCTTCCTATGGAGGGAGGTTCCAAGACAGAGGTAGACCAAGTTCTACCCTTGCTAGTGGGAAAGGATCCCCCAGCCTATTCCCTGATTGGCCCAATGCCTCACCGCACCTGTCAGACAGGTATCCAAAGGCCACAGCCCCCACCAGCACACCAGCAAAGAAGAAGGTGGATGCGGCTCTGTTCAGGCCTTTCTGCTCACACACCAGATCCCACTGCAAGGACAGTCAGGAAGGGGCCTCCTATAGGCACCAGTCCCTTTCCAGCTGGCACCAGCCCCTCCTCTTTAGACCCTGGGGTCTTCTGAGGTCAACTGTGCCATTCTAGTACCTCCATACCAGATAATAAAGCTCGCAACTATTCACCCCAGTGTGGAGAATAGGAGAGTTTCCCCCTCCCCAATCCTGCAGCCTCAGCTTCTTCCCAGGGAAGGCCTTGGCCATGATGGACAGGAATCCTGCTGCCCTCCCTTCTCCCCCCCCACCCACCCACCAAGAGACTCTGCCTCCTCCCATACTCCATCTCCAGATGGCTTATGTAAATACCAGACCTGGGGCCCAAAAAGAGGGAGGGAGGAAAGGAGGCACTTGGTTTCTCTTACTGGAGAAACAGCCTTCTCTTCTCTTTGCCTTAACTCCCTGGAGCTACCTTAGCTCTTTCCTGCCTTAATCACCTCCCAATTAATGCAATTAATGATATTAATTAATAGCAGCTCCTGTGCACGAGCCCCTTACTACCAGCCATGAACTAAGCTAAATGTTTTATATTCATAGATCCTATCTACAGATTGGCAAACTGAGTTTCTAAGAGGAAACTAATGTATCTAATACCCACAAAGTAACCACCCACTGCAATGGCAGGCCCATCCCACTCACGTGTTCCTCACCCAATGGGCTCAAGTACCTCAGTTGCAATAGTGGAAGAGAATTCCGAGTGGTCATACTCCCAGCCCTGAGAGCAGGGCACTGTGGAGGGCTTGCCCTCTGGCTCCCCAGGGCTCTGCCCCTCTCCCCACAACGTGGTGTTGGGGAGAGCCTGGGGGTGGGCAAAGTGGAGGCAGGAGCTAAGCGTGCCATCAGGCTCCTGGGGCAGGTGGGCCTCCAGCCATGTGTCCTGGCTGAAGTTAGCTGGGGCTCCAGGCAGGGCACAGCGATGGGCGGGCACAGCAGACAGGAAAATGGGCAGGAGGAAGTGCAGGGGCAGCAGTACTCGGGGCAGTGCCAGCAGTGCCAAGTTCCTCAGCTGGAAGGGCCCAAAGCCACCCACCTGCTCCAGTAGCTCCTCAAAGCCCATGCTGCTCACCCACCAACTGTCCCGTTATAGCCTCCCTCTGTGTATCCAAGCACAGCTCAACTTGCCCACCACATGGACCTTTGGACTCTGGAGGCGGGAGTGGAGGGACTGGTCAGTGAACAGCCTGTAGTCAGAATCCAGCCCTCAGGGGCTGGCCCAGGACTGGGCCCTCCCTAGCCACCCAGGGCTCCCAGGACCCCTGCCTGTCTGACCTAGTGCCTGGGGGAAGACCAGCCATTTCTTCAAAGGCCACTGACTCCATGGCTGTGGAGCTTACACATTATTGCTTAGGGACTAAATAGGGGAGCTTTGGGCCACCATGAAGGGGTAGCTGGGTAAGGGAGCAGGAGGTGTCAGCAGTACTCCAAAGATCCCTAAGAAGAGGAGGCAGCTGGGGTGTGGTACCAGCTCTCCTTGGGTGCCCTTTGTCCTATGAGACCTTAAATGAGACTTGCCTATTTGGAGTTGCAACTATGGTTTGGCTAACAGCCCAGACTTCAGCACTGAAAGCTGGACCCTTATCAAGTGAAGGGTTCTTTCTGCTGAGCCACAAAACCTCATCATACCCTGGCTCCACTAGAGCTAATACCTTGGCCTAAGGCTTCACCTGGAATCACACTGGGCAGTCTGACTTCTCTGAGAATCCCAGACCCATCACACTCCTGCATTACTCATTTACCCATACATATTGTCCCTCCTTTGTGCCCCATTTCCCTGTTTTCAGGAGCTTCCCAGATTACCCTTTGGAGGGGAAGGGAGTGAGGGGCTATGCCAAGGTCCTGCCATAGGTATTCGCAATGCCTGAGAAGCAAGATTTGCTCAATTCAACCTTCCTGCTAAATTCTCCATAAAAGCACAGCAGAAACCAGCAATGTCAGATTTATTCAGTTTGATTCTCCAAACACCATTAATTTAATATAGCTCCCATTTTGAACAGAAAATATAACCAAAGGCAGAGTAGAGAACTGCTGGGGTCACACAATGATTCAACAGCAGAGCTGAAGAGAAATCCAGGTCCACTGACCCCAACCCAGGAGTCTTGCCTTTGACCCAAGACGCTGAGCTAGAGATGTTCCAGTGTGCTCCAGGTTGGACTTCCTGAGAAAGCTCTGGAAAGGGAGCTAAATCAGTGGCATGATGTGTGTTAAGGTGGCTGTTGACAGGCATGGGGCTGAGGGTAGTGGTGGACAGCAAGACACAGAGGATGGTGAAGATGGTGACAGTGGTAAAGATAGTAAGATATTTGTGGAGCCTCTAGCACAGCCAAGGCATTCTGTAGACACAGAGATGCCTCAGGCCAATCAGTGCCCTTAGGGAGTTCGTGGGAGGGTTTAAGCAAGTTACACAAACCTCCCTGCCTCAACTCTCAGCTCTTACAGTCCATTCTCCACATACCCATCATAACGAACATTTCAAAACACAGATCCAATAGGGCCACGTCCCTGTTTAAAACCCTTCACCTGCTTCCACTGCCTGGTCCATGTGATACTCCCAGGATCTGTTCCTCTCCCCTAGCTGTCCTTGGCATTTCCCAAAATACCCCTGCCGTCAATCAGCACATCACACCTAGGTATGGTTCCTTAAACAGAGCTGGCCTCCTCCTAGTCCTCCCTACCAGCTCAAGGGGAGACACCTCCTATCCCTCTCACTCTCATTCATGTGTGACCCCTGACACTACTGGTTGTTCCCTCATTAAGTACCACACAATCATCTTATTTATATAAAAGACATAAAACATTGGCTCAGCCCTGGTAGCTCAGTGAATAAGAGCACCAGACCCATGTACCAAGGCTGGAGGGTTCGAGCCTGGCCTGGGTCTGCTAAACAACAATAACAACTGCAACCACAAAATATCTTGTCCCAGCTACTTGGGAGGCTGAGGCAGGAGGGTTGCTTGAGCCTAGGAGTTGGAGGTTGGTGTGAGCTGTGATGCCGCAACACTCTACCAAGGGCTACATAGTGAGACTCTCAAAAAAAAAAAAAAGGGAGAGGAAAAAGGACATAAAACACCATAACCCTTTGTAGCTCCTGAAAGGTAAGTTTTGTGGTCACTTCATCTCCATGACCTATCCAGCGGCTCCACAAGGGAATATGAGGATTTTCCACAGTAAGAACAGCCAGTGAGGCCAACCTTGGTCATTGGTACCTTTGTTTTCACAATGGGAATTTTTCTCCTGATTTATGTTAGCTCTTAGGAAACTTAGATCTATATTTGTGGCCTCTTTTCTTTCTTTTTCTTCTTTTCTCTTCCCCCCTCCCTCACTCATTTCTCCTCCTCCTCCTCCTCTTCTTCTTCTTCTTTTTCTTCTCTCTCTCTCTCTCTCTCTCTCTCTATATATATATATATATATATATATATATATCTTTCTGAGACAGGGTCTCTGTTGCATAGGTTGGAGTGCAATGGCATCATTATATAGCTCATGTATCCTCAAACTCCTAGGCTCAAACAGTCCTGCCTCAGGCTCCTGAGTAGCTGGGTCTACAGACACATGCCATCATACTTAGTTAATTATGTTTTAGTTTTTTGTAGAGACAAGGTCTTTCCATTGCCCAAGGTCTTGAACTTCTGACCTCAAGTGATCCTCTTGCATTGGCCTCTGAAAGTGCTTAGATTACAGGCATAAACTACCATATCTGGCCTGTGGTCACTTTCTATAGAGAGTAATTTCTGCAGAGAAAGCATTAGTTGTACCCTCAGCTTCATCTTTTCCCCTAACTCTATCCCACATGGTAGCTCTCTTCTTTGATTGCATTGAGGAATGGGGTTGACATTGATTGTGATGTTTGAAGAATGATGGAGCTGGGCAGATATGAAATGCTAAGTCTAACTAGAGGATAAATCATCTCTGCATCACCAATTCAGAGCTGAGCTGGTTTTGATTGAATTTTTAACCATCCTCCCATCCCTTTAATCTGGGAACCCAAACCTGAACTTAGACAACTTCATTTATATCAAACTGGATAAGAAAGAGTCTTGTGCACTGAAAAGGTAACAACTCCTTAGTTGGAACTATTACTAGATCTATTGGTGGGTTTAGGAATGAGTTCCTGGGATAAATAATTCTCTCTTTGGGATTACTTGTGATAGGAACTTCTTACAATTTAGACCTTTTGCTCTCTTGCCCCTCGCCCAGTTGGGTGATCTCAGATTACCTCCCATCTTAGTTAGAGCTTCGATGACCATTAACCATTGCTACACCCCATGTAATCATTTCCTACACTGATGATGGTGGTAATGATGGAATTAATTGCAGTGTAAGCATGGAGATGGGATGGTATAACAGTAAAGGAAGTACTGGTGGTGGAAGTGATGGTGCCAAGGGTGATTGGAGTAGGATGAGGAAGATGGGGCTAGGACCACTGGTAGTAGTGATGTGGTCATGAGGGTAGTGGTGGCAATGAGGATTATGTGGTAGATGGTGGTAATGATGATGGTGGTGGGGAAGAAGGTGATGAAGATGTGTGAGCTTCCTGACAGCAAGAGCTGTGTCTCTTGTTTGTTATGTCATCAGAGCTAGTGGTGATGGTGATAGCTTGAGAGAAGAATATCTGTGATCTGAGTGATGATGATGCTGGTAATGGTGGGTAATGGAGACAGAGCTGATTATTGAGGTAAAATCGGTGGTGGTAGTAATGGATGGTGGTGTACCACTTCAGGCTTAATGCTACATATGATGAGGAGGAATACAGAAGATGCCACCTGGAGCTGCTGAGAATAGTCTTAGATCATATTACTTCTGACCCATACCAAATTCCCATGACCATGCAGACTCTTCTTCCATATCATCTCATCTTCTTGGCCAATGATAAGCTCCTACAACTGCTGAGGACTTAGAAAGGACATTTTGAGCCCAGCATGGTGGCTCACACCTGTAATCCTAGCAGTTTGGGAGGCTGAGGTGGAAGAATCATTTGAGCCCAGGAGTTCCAGACCATGTAGAGCAAGAATGAGACCCTCATCTTTATACAAAATAGAAAAATCAGCTGAGTGTGGTAGTGCATGCTTACAGTCTCAGCTATTCACAAGGCTAAGGCAAGACGATCATGTGAGTCCAGGAGTTTGAGGCTGGAGTGAGCTAGCTCTGGCAACAGAGTAAACATTGTCTCAAAAAATTTTTTTAAAGTAAGAAGAGGGGAGGAGAGAAGAGAAGAGTGGAAAGGAAAGAAAAGAAAACTGGATATTTTAATCATCCTTCAACCTTGAGTTGATCTTAGCTCTTATCCTGGCCTTGACTCATCAGTAGCCAATGGGAAAATCTCAGCAGGCTCCAACATCTGATGACTAGAGACAACATCATCCACCATTCCTGCCCCCAATAAAGTCATTTACTAAAAAGATAAGGAAGATCTGTCACTAAGACAAGACACATTGTTGGGCATAAAAATCATATTTCAGGGTTGGCACCTGTAGCACATTGGCTATGGCACCAGCCACATGCACTGAGGCTGGCGGGTTCGAGCTCAGCCCAGGCTAACTAAACAGCAATGACAACTGCAAAAAAAAAAAAATAGCCAGGCATTGTGGTGGGCATCTGTAGTCCTAGCTACTTGGGAGGCTGAGGCAAGAGAAACACTTCAGCCCAAGGGTTTGAGGTTGCTGTGAGGTTGCAGCACTCTACTGAGGGTGACATAGTGTGAGACTGTCTCAAAAAAAGAAAAATCATGTTTCATAATTATAGGTATAATAGGCTCCTTTTTTATAAGAAACATATATGTATATATACTGTGTGAAGATGTATATATACACACACACAGAGCATGTACAGACATTATTACTATAAATGTGAAAAAGAAGGTCTGAATTGGTACACACCAAGTCTTCCGCAATAGTTACCTTAGTTCAGATGGTTAACCCCAGAGACTGAGAGGGAAGCTTTCAGGTTTCATATGCTTTTGGCATTGACCTGTTTGCCACAAGTGTCCTGCTTTGGACATTTTATACTAGAAGGAAAGTGAAAGCACATGGGGCTCCACTGAAATCTGAGAAGTCAGGCCCTAGAGCCCATTGGCATCTGCATCAGAGGAAAGGAGGTGGCAGGGGCTCCTGATTGTTCTGGCATGTCAGAGAGTGGCCATCTCAGAGGAAGAACAGAACTTTAAGAGCCTGAACCTTTTTACCCCTGATTCCAGGTGGAGCCAGGAACCTGGTCTGGGACAAAAATTGTTGATGTATTGACTAGGTGAATGATTCACACCTAGGGAACTAGGGTTCAAAATGCAGAAGGTACAGTATGTACTTGACAGCGAAGCCTCCCTTCCACCTAGCTCTCCTCTCCTGCAGAGGCTGGAGGCTTCCAACTCATCTAACTTGCCTTTCTACACAAAGAGTTGTGCATTAAATTCACACTTCTTTTTCTATTTCTTGATCTTGAAGACTGGTTCATAAGTGTATACAAAGAGATGATTCCTTAATTTAATTAAAAGATTAGCTCTTGCTAATGTTGCCCAGGCTGACCTCTAACTCCTGGGATCAAGCAATCATTCTTCCCCAGCCTCTCAAGTGGCTGGGACCACAGTTGTGCACCACCATGTCCAGCTAGCCTCTTTCATTTTAGAGTCTCACAGTACCCCACAAAGGGGTCTCCCCTGGGCCATGCTCTACTGACCAGTCCCAATCAGTGGATCTTAGATTGCTTCTGAACTTTTGAATGTCCGCAGCCTCTTATCCAAACCACTGGGATCAGACACACACACACACATACACACACGCACACACAGGAATTTGAATCATGGGTCCCCTTATACATGGATTTTTTTTCAATAAAAGTTACACTGAGTGTGCCTGCCTCTCCTTCCATCTTCACCTCTTCTGCCTCTACCAACCTCTTCCTCCTCCTCATCAGCCTACACAAGGAGAAGATGGTGCAGATGAAACGCCCTCTTTTTTTTTTTTTTAAACAAAGTCTCACTCTGCCTCCTGGGCTAGAGTGCCATGGCCTCAGCCTACCTTGCAGGAACCTCAAACTCCTTGGCTTAAGCCATTCTCCTGCTTCAGCCTCCTGAGTGGTACTATAGGTCCAAGCCACCATACCTGGCTAATTTTTCTATTTTTAGTAGAGGTGGAGGGTCTTGCTTTGCTCAGGCTGGTCTTGAACTCCTGAGCTCAAGCCATCCTCCTGACTTGGCCTCCCAGACTGCTAAGATTATGGAAGTGAGCCACTGGCCTGGCCCAAAGACCTTTATAATGACCCACTTCTGCTTAATGAACAGTAAATATATTTTCTCTTCTTTATGACTTTCTTAAAACATTTTCTTTTCTAGCTTACTTTATTGTAAGAATACAGTGCATAGTACATATAACATATAAAACATGTATTAATTGACTTTTTTTTTTTGTAGAGACAGAGTCTCACTTTATGGCCCTCAGTAGAGTGTGCCGTGGCATCACACAGCTCACTGCAACCTCCAACTCCTGGGCTTAGGCGATTCTCCTGCCTCAGCCTCCCGAGTAGCTGGGACTACAGGCGCCCGCCACAACGCCTGGCTATTTTTTTGTTGCAGGTTGGCCAGGGCCAGGTTTGAACCCACCACCTTCCGTATATGGGGCCAGTGCCCTACTCACTGAGCCACAGGCACCACCCTTAATTGACTGTTTATGTTGTCAGTAAGGCTTCTGGTCAACAGTAAACTGTTAAGCTTGGGGGAGTCAGAGTTATACACAGATTTTCAACTGTGTAGGGACTCAGTGCTCCTAACCCCCATAATGTTCAAGGGTCAACTGTATGTTTAAATATATGTAGTTAGAAAGATAATTCAGTGTGTATACCAAATATGAAATATCGTACAGGATCTGGGTTGGTGTCCCATGATCAGTCAAACACACTAGTATTTCCTCTGCAAATATGTATAAGTGGAATTAATAAAGATTGTATAAATGGTCTTGTCAGGTTTTGATGCCAAATGAGTTTGTGTCAATCTAATGAAAAAAAAAAAAAAACAGTTGTCAGGCTCTGCCGCCTGTGGCTCAACAGGCTAAAGCGCTAGCCACGTACACCTGAGCTGGCGGGTTCGAATCCAGCCCAGGCCCCCCAAACAACAATGACGGCTGCAACCAAAACATGGCTGGGCGTTGTGGTGGGCGCCTGTAGTCCCAGCTACTTGGGAGGCGGAGGCAGGAGACTCACTTGAGCCCAGGAATTAGAGGTTGCCCTGAGCTGTAATGCCACAGCACTCTATCTAGGGTGACAGCTTGAGGCTCTGTCTCAAAAACAAAAAGCAAACAAAAAAACCAGTTTTCAGAACTTCCCGGGATTCAGAATTGTAGATGAAGCTTTATGGAGCTAATACAAAGAAAGCTGCAATGAACAACTTTGGACAGTAATTTTGCAAGTGTACAAGTATATCCACAGGATAAATTTCTACAGGTGGCTATGCTGTGTCACAGCTGTGCTTACTTGAGATCTGATAGATTTTGCTACAATAATTACCTCGTCTGGGAGCTGCTACTCTTAATGGGCTTTAGAAACATTCTCACTTTTGTCCATTACCTTTAGGGCAATGAAAATTCTTCTTCCCTGTCTCTCTGCATAAAGCCTGACTTAGAGTCTCTGGCTCAGGAGAAGCGGCCAGGGGGCTGAAAGAGTGACAGCTTGTGCATTACAGTGAGAGGACAGTGCCTTTTGACCTGTACCAGCCAAGCAAGTTACTTGTGTCTGTTCTGAGTGCCTCTCCCCATTTGCCCACCAACCTGTGTTTTCTCTCTTGCCTACCCTCAGCCACAAGAGCTGGGTTTTGCCCTGCCCTCCCAAAGGGAAGAAGAGTTCAGGCCAACAGAAAGAAATGTCCACAGGTTTTTTAATGGTTTGATGGCTACTTCCCTTCTGAGACCCAATCTATCATGACAGCGGCTTCCAGGGTGTTGGGGTGGGGTGGACAGGTGCAGGATAGGCAGAGGCCATGCAGTGACTGGGAAGGGGTAGGGGTGTTACATTCTATTTGGCATGTAAACATTCTTAGGCGGCTTCCCAAGGGAGGGGGAGAGCAACTCCCTGCTCCCCACCTCATGTCTGCCAGGGCTGGTCCCTGGAGCTGAGAAGACTGAGCAAGCCAGGCCCCTGCAGGGATCTGGGAAGGGGAAGCCCATGGGCCTGGGGCATAGCCCCTCTCCAGTGCCCCCTTCGCACATGGTGTAGCCAGGGAGGGAAGGCATATTTTGGGGTGAGCAGACTCCACATCTGAGCCAGTAACACAGGATGTCATGATGGGGGAAATACTGGGGAAGTAGGCTACAGCTATGATATGACACTCTCTTATAGAGAAGGAGCTTAGAGCCTGGAGGGCCTGGTGGAGGGAATCGATGCTCAAGGGAGAAGAGGCTGCAGTTAGGGGTGGGAGCACTGGGTGATGTGGTTTCCTCTGCCCTGGACCCTTCCTGGGGAGAGGAGCAGAGTTAGTCCCATTGCTGCCTGCCCCTCTCTCCACTGGCCCTCTTCCCCACCCCCTCCCTCACCTGGTGTGATTCAATGACTCAGACACCTGAGGTCAGTTGGGAGCCCTAGGAAGGTCTAGAATCCAAAGGCAGACTGGGTTTTCTGTCTCTGCCAGCTTCAGTGTTGGGTAAAACTGAGGGTAGAATGGACCTGGGGCTCTCTCAAGCGCTCTTCTTCCCAGCTCCAAACCAGGGTAGTGTTGGTCCTGGAGCAGAAGTGAGGCTGGGGGCCCTACATTCACAGTTGGGTTGGTGGCAAGGAACAGGCCCAGGGGCTGTTCCACCTGGCACAAGCTGATTGTCATTCAGAGAAGCTCTAGGTGGGAGGCAGTGGCCCCTCCTCCACCCCCTGTGTTGGACCCAGAGGGCCTTAGGAGGGGCCCAGGTTGACAAAGAGGGCTCTGTCCAGAGAGGTTTCCTGAGTGTTCTGGGAGCTTCTGCATCAGCATGGGGTGGATCTTGAAAGTTGTCCACCCTGGAGTCCTCCCTGGGTTGGTTTGCAAGGAAGCTGCCACCCTCACATGGAAGCAGCTGCCCAAGCCTGAACTCCAGGAGGGGCTCAGCTGGCACTACCAGCCTGTCCCTAGGGCCAGCTTCTTCGTGGGCATCCTTCTGGGTGATGGTGCCTGGATGCAACCAGACTACTGGGGCATGCTGAGACCTTGCTTCCCTTCTTTTCCCCTAGATGTCTTGGCTTGCTCTCTGTGGCTCAGGGAAGGACAGAGGGGGCAGTACAGGGGGCAGACAGAGATTGCAGGTGTTGAGGATGGAGGATGCCTGCAGGGGGCTTCTCCCAGACAAGCAGTGTTGGTTGTCTCTGCTGCAGCTGGTGTGTTGCTTGCCCCAGATACAGGCAGTTGAGGCTCCTGATGAGGTGGGGTGAGTTATGCAGGAGTCAGAACCCAGGAGGAGGCCCCCTCATTCATTCAGGGAACAGTACAGCTATATGGGCTGGGGTTAGGGCCAGAGAGGACCAGGTGAGGGTGAGCTGAGGGAGGAGTGGCCTTGAGCTGGGGACCTGTCACACAAGCATATAGTCAGGAAGTTAGAAGGGCCTTTCTGCCTCCACAGGCGAGCTGCCAGCTGCCTGTCTACTGCTAGCTGTCTGCCAGCTCTGCTCTCTCTGCCCACTGGGGGAGATAATGCCTGAGCCAACCCACTCCCCACAGCTAGGAGACAGGGAGGGTAACCCGACCAGAGCTGAGTCCCTGAATCTCCAAAGGGCCAGCGCAAAGATGATAACCAGTCACTCTCTACCTGCATTGAACTCAGGAGAGAGAGAAGCTGGCTGAAACTGCAGTAGGCAGATTTGAGGTTAGATGACAGGAAGGAATTCCTGATGGTGAGGGATCCTGAGCACTAGATCAGGGACCAGGGACCAGGGTGAAACCTTTTTTAAAGCTCCACCTTCCCACAGAGAAACATTTGCCCAGGAAGGGAGCCCACACAGACCTCTCATGGTTCCCACTGAAGCCCAGGGTCTCTGCACCCCAGTGGTGCGGGGGAGTACATTGGCCCCAAGAATCATCTTCCCCCTGCCTCCCCGTGGGTTGTCCAGGATAGAGCATACTATGGGGCAGGTCAGACCTGTCCCCTCACACCTGAGTAGACTGATGGGCAGTCCAGAGGTCTTCCTCCTCCCCCGCCCCCACCACTTCCTTCACCACCACCACCAGCGCTCCCAGCAGACTGTGGGGTTGGCCCTCAGTGGGAGGCTGGAGCCTCCACTTCTGGAAATTGAGGCTGCTTCACTGAAAGGGTTAGGGGGTGTTCGCTGGAAAAGGATTGGGAGGAGGGCAAGGTGCTGCAAGAGGTGTAAGCAGAGGTCTCTGGGGGAGCATGGAGAGCAGCCAAGGCCTGGTGGGTCAATGGGGTGTCCCCAGAAGTGGAGTCCTTGGTGAAGAGTAATTGAGCCTTTCCCTGGGCAGAGGGCCGGGTGTCAGCCGCCCAGCCTGAGGGAGGGCAGGGTGAGGGGAGAAGACCAAGAGGGGAAGGTGGACCCTCCCCCAGCGCCCGCTACATCCCCCACTGTTCTGGGGGGGTTGGCGGTCCGCGTATGTCCTGGCGGGTGCAGGCGGGAAGCTGGAGCCGCGGACGGCGCGCGTCGGGGCGGCGTGTAAGGCTGTGCTGGGAGCTTTTCCAGTGTGGCCGGCTGCGGGTGGGGATCCAGGGAGAGGGTGGGGGGCTGCGGAGAGCCGCGGGCGTCATTATCTGGCCCCGGCCCGGCCCTCTGAGCCTCCTGCCCGGCCTTTGGTTGCTGAGCGCTGAGCCTGGAGTTTCCCTCTGGGTCCTTTTTTGGGGCCCCCTGGGGAAGGGGTGGTGTCAGGCTGGACTCGGGCCTGCGGGACGCCCCGCGCTGGGGGGACCCCTGGTCGGGCCTGGTGCGAGGGGGAGGGACTCTCTTTTCGGGACAGGGACTGGCTCCGCGGGGACGCGCTGGGTGGGAGGCCTGGACTGCGGGGGGCGGGAGCCCTGGCGCCCGCGTGGGCTCGTCCTGCGCCCAGGCTGTGGCCGGGAGTCTGTTTGGGACGGAGGTCAG
Source organism: Arctocebus calabarensis (assembly GCA_963573935.1). Taxonomy (NCBI): domain Eukaryota; kingdom Metazoa; phylum Chordata; class Mammalia; order Primates; family Lorisidae; genus Arctocebus; species Arctocebus calabarensis. Next base: position 29,104 of record CAUYON010027188.1, read on the forward strand.
CAGCTACGGCCGGCCCTGGGAGCTTCTGCAGCTGGAGCCTGCTTGAGGAGCAGAAGGCAAGAGAAAAGAGTGCAAAGGAAAAAAGGACAGTTTCAGAATCCTTTGGGCACTGAGCCCTAGAGTTCAGCATCCTCAAAGCTGGATGAGACTGAGGATGCCATGGTACAGATTAGTAAACTGAGCCCTGGTGCACCATCCTCCAGGACAGGACCTCTAGGGGCCACACACTCCCAGGCTGCTGCGGGAAGAGCATGCTGCAGGCTTTCTTTGAGATCTTAGTTCATCTTTAGAATTTTCCTGGATTTTTCATTCTAACCTATATCTGTGTTTATATTAATATCAAATAATATTTTCTCCCAACTATTCAAAGCTCTTGGCTTTATCTTTTAGCTTCCAATGCCTCATGGCATACCAAAGGCTCTGGGTGGACCCCTCTGACTCCCATCAGCTTTTCCCAAGCCTGGCCTCCCTGGCACCCTTCCAGACATGCTTACTGTGGCCACTCTCTTAAGCCTAGGAACAGGGCTAGGACCTAAGTCAGAGTTGGTGGACAGGAGGTATAGCTGCTAGTCCCTGGCTTTGGCTCTAGGGAAGCCCCTGCTGGTGGAGGCCTTCTGTAGTCACCCTCTGGGACTGACAGGGTTTCTCACCTGCTGGTGATGGCTGTGTCCAATGCAGATGCCGCACCATGGGGTCTGCTGGGGGGCTGCTGGGCTGCAGCAGGCATGGGCATGCGGGTGCTGATGGGGCGGGGAATCCGGCTCCGGGTGGCAGCTGCCCGCCCAGCCTTCCTGGAAAAGGCCACCATGGGCTCAGAGGCAGGTGTGTCCTCCTCAGAGCCTGTGCCTGAGAGTGTCTCTGAGGCACGGCGTTGCTCCTCACTGGAGGAGGATGAGGCTCCTGAGGCTAGCCGAAGCAGCAAGCGGCCCTGCCTCTTCTCCATCACCAGCCGTGCCAGGTCCTGCTGTGGCCGGGCCCTCTTGCTCCACCGCTCTTTGGCCGACAGTGAGCCCGAGGGTTCTGAGCCTGTGTCTTCTTCAGATAGCAGGACAGGGATTCGGCTCCTAGGGAGAGTGCCTGACATGGCATGGCGGCTGGGGGAGACAGCCACTTTCTCAGGGCCTGGCTCCGGTGGGAATACTGGGGCTGGCCTGTCAGCAATGGCTGGGCCACTGGGCAGTGAGTCTGTAGCCAGCTCTGAGGGGATTTCCCTGGGAGGGCCGGACAAAGCACAGCTCTCCACGTCAGCCCCATCCAGTCCTGACAGGGTGATGCCATTCTCCAGGAGCACAGGGGCCGCCTCCTCAGCACCCCCATTAGAGGGCACATCCAGACCCAGCTCGCCCCCAGCACTGAACTCTTCAAGCCGCGAGGCTTGTCCACCGGAAGACATGACATTGAGGTGCGTTTTCTCTGCAATGTGCACAAAGGTCCTCTCAACTTTGGTGAAGGGTGAAGAGGTGACTGCCACACCCCCTGCCCCTGTGGTCACTGCCCCAGCCCCCAGCCCTGCCCCAGGTCCAGGGGGCTTAGGCTCAGACTTGAGGACGGAGGACAGGGTGCCTGGCTCAGATACATCCAGCTGGCTGCCCATGGGCTGGGGCCTCTCCTGCTGAGGAGTGAGGGCAGCCAGGGTGCCCAGGTCGGGGTCGGGAGCCAGTTCGGCAGTGACAGGTGACTTCTTCATGTCACCAGGGGAGACAAGCACCAGCGTTTTGGAGCCCTCCTCAGGCTCCAGGTCTCCATCAGCCATGGAGGCCCGGCCCCTGGACTCCTTCTGGTCGTCAGCCAGCAGCGTGGATGGGGCACCCTCCTGGCTCCGGTCAGTGCTCCTCTCACTCCCCTCACTGCTAGAGTCACTGTGTGGCCCCAGCACCTCCCCCAGGGCCACTGCAGCAGCTGCTTCCTCCTCCTCCTCCTCCTCTTCCTCCTCCTCCTCTTCCTCCTCCTCCTCTTCTTCATCTTCCTCTTCCTCCTCCTCCTCCTCCTCCTCCTCTTCTTCCTCCTTCCCATTAGCCTGAGGCTGAACAGGAGCCAGTGGGACCTGAGGGGTGGTGAGCAGCATGTGCGAGAAGCCCACCCTCCGGACCCTGTTGATCAACCGTGCTCGTTCTCGGTAATCGGAGAGGTCTCTCTTGAAGTCCTGGTAGGGCAGGCTCAGAGGCACAGCTCGTGGGAGACCATTCACCTCAAACAGGGGTGCCACGGAGAACACCTGCAAGGGGCACACACAGGGACCCTCTGAAGTCACCCACCCTCTTGGGCCCAAGAAGACCTCAACTGCACCCATAAGCTAGGAGACCCCACATGCCCCAGTTCATCCCCCAGGGCATGAGCTCCATGAAGGCAGGCAATGGGCCCATTTTGTTCATTGCTCTATCCTCAGGGCCTAGAATGATCTCTGGCACTTACTAAGTGCTCAGTAAATCTCTGATGATACTCTGGGTCCCCTGAAGTCCCAAGCCCTGATCCTGGTGACTTTTCCATCTTTCCTGTCCTCTCCATTTTCCCCACTCTTCTCCTCACCACATACACCCTGAACCCAGAGTCAACCCTAGAGTTCAATGAATAACAGAAAATGAAATCCGGAAGGCACCACAACTAGATCAACCTTCCCTTTTCCAGATGAGAAAACCAGGCCCAGAGAGGGGCAGCAAGTGTCTGTGTCAAGTCCTGGAATGGGCTGTGCCAGGCTGGCTCATAGATGGATGGTTAGCCCTCACCACCTCTTCACCAAGTGCAATTCCTCTGCAGCCAGGGAGATGGCTGCTGGCTGCCCACTCTGGCTGCCCACGGCCACCACATCTTGGGGTAGACAAGGGCAAAGTTAGGGCTGTCCTCTACTCCTAGAAGTGCAGGCTAGGTATCTGGTGCTCCAACCCCCTTCCCTCCCACCACATCTTGTCAGCCAGGAATTTTCTAGCCCTCCATAATTCTACTTCAACTCCATTAATTGTCCTTTCTGAAGCTTTGTGCCCAACCTTTGGCAATAAGGTAGCTAAACCTGTTCTTGGTTTCCTAGACTCTTGCCTATCCCCTTAGCTTCCTTCTTTCCAGACTAGAAAGCCCTGACCACTGTGTCAGGACCTCAGTTGCTGTGTCTCCTTCACCTCCTTGTTCCCTTCCTCAGCTCTGCCCTATTTAATATGCAGACATCCCCTGACACCAGGCCCATCAGGGCTCACAGGGCTTTGTTCTACGGTGGATGGTGCTGATGGTGTCCAGCGCTCTATTAGCCTTACTTAACACACTGGGCCATTGTCTTCCTGAACTAGCAGAAAATAGCCCTTCCAGACAAGAAGCCTGGTAAATATCCTGACACCTCTGACACCTTCATGCCCACCATACTCCCAGAAAGTCCTACCAAGCATTCTTATACATCTTTGTGTCTGCTACTCCAGGCCCATGGACACATCCTTGTCCTGTCTGGGATTTCCTCAGCCATCTGCCTGCTCTTTCCATCCTGTGTCACCATTTTGCTTTCTTTTTTTCTTTTTTAGAGACATAGATTCTCACTTGGTCATCCTCAATAGAGTGCTGTGATGTCACAGCTCACAGCAACCTCCAGCTCTTAGGTTTAGGCGATTCTCTTGCCTCAGCCTCCCAAGTAGCTGGGACTACAGGCTCCTGCCCGGCTATTTTTTTGTTGTTGAAGTTTGGCTGGGGCCGGGTTTGAGCCCACCACCCGTGATATACGGGGCTGGCGCCCTACTCACTGAGCCACAGGCGCCTCCCTCATCTGTGCTTTTTACAGCAGCCCAAGTGATCTTCCTGAAACTCAAATCTGATTCCATCTCTCTTTGCTTCAGACCTGCAATGGCTCCCACAGTCCTTGGGAACTGATCCTTGGCTTGCCACATGAATAACACTTGACCACTCCACAATCTGGCTCCTGCCTTCTGCTCCAGCCCTACATACGAAAGCACCCTCTGACCCCTGCCTTATACTCCAGCCATTCTCATGCTACCAGTAGTTCACTAAATGTGCTATATCTTGCACTTAGTCCAGAAGATTCCTCTGCTAAGGGCCCACTCACTCCCCTCTATTCACATGATGAATTCCTCCAAGACTGGCTCAAACAGCCCCTCTTCTGCACAGCCTTCCTGCCTGCCTTCCTGTCTACCCACCAAGCAGACTTCATTACTCTCTCCTTTTTACTTGTTTTCCTGTATCTTTCCATTACAGAACCTTCCACCTTCTATTCTACATGCATGTATTTATGTGATGCTCCTGATAAAGCCCCACAAAGGGTTTTTCATTCATTTTTTCCCTACTGGTTCACTTATTTGAGAAGTAATATGTGAATGTCTATTGTCCTGGTCCCCATGTGGCTAGGAGTCTGAGGATTAAGTGTTGAATAAGACAGACATGTTTTCTTGCTTTCATGGAAATACAATCTTTATATCAAGAAATGAAATGGGGATAGTGCACATTCACCAAGGTTTCCATCACAAATGAGATCATACATGTATAGCAAAGGGTCTTGCAGTTGCTCATTTAATTTAGCTCCCTCCAACTCCTACCTCCTGCTCTGCTCTGGTTTGGAGATCATTGCTCCCTTCCTCAACCCCAGAAAAGCCTGAAGTCACACTTATGGGGGATAAGGTGCAGGAAAAGGAGGGGGCTCAGCAGGCTGAGGCCTGCTTACAAATAGCATAAAGACTGGTGGAGGGGAAGGCAGGGATCTCCAAGGCTGCCCATGGCTGTAACTGCTCCCCTCACCCACAATTGCCGTAATCTTCCTTGTGATCTGACCATCCCTGCAGAGCTGATGGGCGTGCAGGTGATATAAGAGGGTAGCATCAGACCCCAACAGGACCCCAGCATACCCTGTTGGAGGCAGGCAGGAAACTTCCTTAGAACTCTGTTTCTTCCACAACCAGGTTAGAAGACTCCAGAATTATTTTCTTTTTCTATACCATTCATTCATTCTTTTCTGTTTGTTTTTTGAGACAGTGTCTCATTCTTTTGGCCAGGCTACAGTGCAGTGGCATCATCATTGTTCACAGCAATCTCAAACTCCTGGGCTCAAGCATTTCTCCTGCCTTGGTCTCTCAAGTAGCTGGGACTATAGGAATATACCACCCTGCCCAGCTAATTTTTCAATATTTTTGTAGAGATGTAGTCTTGCTCAGCTGGTCTTGAACTCCTAGCCTCAAGTGATCCTCTTGCCTCAGCCTCCCAGAGTGCTAGGATTACAGACATAAGTCACTGCACCTGAGCCATTTATTCATTCTTATTCATCCATTCATTCATTTGTAAACATTAAACACTGACTCTGTACCAGGCCTTGTGCTGGGGTGCTTTTTCATGTCCAGTCACCAAAGTTAAGGCTAGAGAAAATGGTTGGGCAGAGGTGGATGGGGCTGATGTAACCTCCCAGGGAAGAGGGGACCATGGGGGGAGGTGCCAGCACTGAGAGCCAGGAGCAGGCAGATACCAAGCTCTGATCATGTCTCTCTCCTGTCCAGCTCAGAATTCACTTACCCAGCACCGGACACTTCCCAGTCAGTAGGGATGTCTCTTTATCAGGTCACTCAGTCTTGGCAGCACCTCCGCCTATATTCCCTGTCTAATCCCTGACACCTTGGAAATTCCTGTTAGAATCACCCTTTCCTTTGCCATCTGGCCAGGCCCTAGATTTCTCTGCAAAGGCCCCATGTAGAGGACTGAACCCTCCCACCACACTACCCATATTGGATGACTGAAGGTAGAACCCTCTCTCCTTCTATATCAAAGCGCTCCCCTCCTGTTACCTGGGAGACAAGAGAAATGAGAACTGGAAATCAGTCATAGTTATGCCTGTCTCCAGGCACAGATCCAGGGTCTTAGGCATGGACCCAGGATCTAGAACTCTCTCCAGTGCCTCACTGGCCCTATAACTCCATTCCACGAGGGAAAACCTGGGGGCCTCTGCCCTTTGGGAAAAGGGCCATGAATCTCAGAGTGGGGACAGCTTTGCCCTAAGGATCACTGCCACCCCCATGCCAGCCTAGGCAAAATGAGTTCTGTTTCAAAGTCCCTCTGCCCTTCTCCCATCTGTCTCTGTGTTGGGGAAAGGTGGGGCCTATTATTCCCTCCTCAGACAGTAGCCTAACCCTCTCCATGGCTCTCCTAGATGCCCAAGAAGTAATTCATCCAATCCCCCATTTGGTCTTGTGTTCATTCATTCAGCTAGCCATCACTGGACACCTCTGTGTGCCTGGCCCTATCTGCCTGAGAATACCATGGGAGCGGCCTAGCAGCCTCAGCTCAACAGCTGTGCTGGCCCTCAGTCAACAAAGGGAAGTCAGGTTTAGGGAAGCTCACACCTTCTTGCTCCCTTCCCAGGGCAGTGACTCTAAGATTCCAATTTGCTTAATTGTGTCTCCTAAATCTGGCTTGGCACACCATCAACTGCGGCTGCTTTTTAAAAATACAGAACCCTAGTTCCTACACCCCATTCAGATTCTCTAGGCCAGAGATGAGGCTCAGAGCTCTTGCTGTTGTTCTGATGGAGTTCACCCTAAGCCAGATGTGGTAAGGTTGGACCACAGGGGAGAAGGGGCAGTGAGGGAGAATGAAAGCCCAGTCTGCCCTTCCCTCTGCTCAGCCCAGTCCAGTCCAGAGGGTAAAGAGCTGGGCTTCATCACCTTCAGAACTCAGCCCAAGTCCAGGTTTATTCTAGTCAGCAGGAAAAGTAAGGGCAGGAGATGGACTAGACAGATCCCAATCTACCATCGCCACCAATTACATTGGGCTCTCAGGGCCTTGGGAAACTTCTCTGCCATGACACTGGGGACAGGTTATTACTTGTACCCCCATCCCTGGTACCCACACAGGGTGCATACAGCAACTCTCCTTCCTGGGCCTTCATCAAGCCCAGACCACCAGGCACTGAACATCAGCCATAGTCCCAAGGTCAAAGAAGGGGGGGAGGGGATAAGTGAAAAAAGCAGGAGGGTACACCCTGGCACCCCACCCTGCCCTGCTGAGTATGTGTGGGTGCTTTGAGCCTCTCAAGAAGCTCCCCTCCCTCCCTGCTAATGTACACCTCCTCCCATCTCCCTGCTTTCCTCTGGAAGAATCACCCTCCACACCCCAACCTCAGTGTACCTGCCCAGCCTGAAGAAGAGGAGATACGGACTGCATGGTCTCCATCAGCTCTTCTGCCCACCACCGCCTTACACAGACCATGCACCTGTCTGTGTCTGCATCTCCATGCTCCAAACATCTCTGCCAAGCAAAGAGACCTCCCCCTGCTCTTCTACCCAACACTCAGGTATGAGGGGTCCTCTTGCCCAGGAAAGGGAAGGTGGTAGAAGGGGTAAGATGATCTGGGAACATGGCCACAGACCCTAGGTCTATGTTGAATCTCACACACCTGACCCCAGATCTCAATGTTCCCTATCCATGCCTGTCTGAGTAGTCCTCTAAATGCCCTAGGGCTTAAGAAATGCAACTATAGCTTACCCTTCTGCCCTGTGCTTGCTCTCGGCCCAAAGAAGAAAAGTGCCCAGGGGAGCTGGGGGAGAACCTCCTTTTTTGCAGCACCCCTCATCTCCTTTCACACTCTCTGTGTAGTCTCAGAAGTTTGCAGTTCTTTCCTTCTTAGTGGCCCAACACTTGCATTGACTTAAGTCCTCCATCAAGCCACACATTCCATCCTGCACTGCCCACCCCACAGCCTTTCACAATCCAAGCACTCAGGGATCCCTTCCCAACAGGCTCTTGCCGGTCCTGGGCAGTAGAGTCAGTCGAGACCGGCCAGGGTTACCCCAGGTCTCCCATCACAGCAGAGTGGACATGGAGGGCTCCTCGGCATCCCCTCAGGGGGCTCTTGGGCATCCTAGTTTTCTACCTCACCATACACTTTACCTCACTAGCCCCACCCCATAGAGAACTGATCAGTAGCCCCTCTCCTCCACTGCCTAACAACCCACCTCTGGCAAGATTTGGAGTTGGGCCCCAGAGACCAGAGGCCATATACCCTCCTCCCCCATGAGATAAAACAGTCAGCAGGGTGGGGGTTACTCAAGTCCACTGGACCTAAACGTCTGGAATCTCCTCTAACCCAACTGCCTGGCTGAGATGGAGGAGAAGCTCGTCTGTCCATTGACCTAGAACTTTCCCACCCCTTAATCCCTGGGGCAGCAGTGGACTAGCCCCCTGCTCTGTGCCCAGCTCAGAGACCCTGAAGTTAGGGTCTGCATTCAGTGGTGGGAAAGGATGGGGGCGGGTGAAAGAAAGCAGGCAGAGGCGCAGGTTCCTAGAAGGCGTCTTTAATCAGGATTTGGTAGTACACAAGCTCTCCGGATTGTCTGCATTAACATACAGGGACTTAAAAAGGCACAAGATCCCTCGCACAGCTACGCGTGAGGCGGGCCGCCCCCGCCCTGCCCGTGCGCGGCCGTGTGCGCGTGGGTGCGTGTCCGTGTCCCACCCCCGTGGCGGCGCCGCGCGTGTGCGTGTCGGTTTCAAGTGTTGGATTTGTACAGTACTCGCAGTCTAGGGGCGGGGGGCTCAGTGCATGCTCTCTACCGGCCCGGGGGGCCCGACGCCGTTATGTACACTAAGGAGGACGCACCCCGGAGAGAAAGAGGGGGGAAAAAAGCGTCCCATCTTCGTGTGTGTGATTTTGAGTTTTTCGTGCATGCTTACGCTGGCCTGGCTGGGGTCAGGGGAATAGTGCAAGCGTATAATACAGTATTATTGCAGTACAAAAGGAGGGCCAGGGGTCAGGATTTATGACAGGGGAAGAGGCTCAGGAATAAACTGGCTGGGACTTAGGACCTGGGGGGTAGGGGTCCTCTTACCAACCCCCTTCTCATCCCTCGCCATCCCCCATCCCCCGCCATTAGGAAGAGTCTCCAATGAAGGGGGAAACCCCGTCCCTGGTAGAAGACGACTCAGCTGGGCCCCAGAACTGAGTCTTCCCATCCCACCAGTCCCACCTTTCACGGGGCAGGGGCCAGCCCCTTTCCTCGCTCAATACTGTCAACGCTAAGGTCCCGGGAACCGCCCCCTCCCCTATGGAAGTCCCTCCAAGTGGGGAGAGGGGTCGACGGAGCAAGTGCAAAGGAAGCAGATGTTGGTCCCTGAGTTTTATTTTCGGGGGCTGGGGTGCAGGAAGAACTGGAAGTGGGGAGCATGTTTGGGGACCCCCAGGGCCCACAGTGGAGGAGTGCGATGGGGCAGGGGACGCAGACTGCGGCGTGGGCAAAATGGGGGCGTTAGGCGGCTCTGAGAGACCTGGGCTCAAAGCTTTGCTTCCCCCTCAACTCTGGGCTCTTTGGCATCCAATTGCAAGGCCAATTATTTGGGGAGGGGGCAGCCCTATGGGCAGTGAGGTAACAGGAATCAGGGTGGGGCGATGGTAGCCTTCAAGCCTGGAGAATCAGCCAGCCCCCGCCACCAGCCCCTAGTCTACGTTCCAGCCCTGGAAGCGCTAGGGGCGAACCCCGACTCCAGCCCTCGCCCCCGGGCCAGGGACCCAGAGGCTGAGAACCAGCTAAAGGGAAAAGCAAACAGATTGGGGTGAGGGGTGGGACGCCGCGGGGGTGGGGGTGGGGCCGGCCGCACCTGGGCGCGCGCGCCAAGCAGCTAAAGGACCGAACGTACATTCGCAGTGCGCGGGCCACTGAGGGCGGAGGAGGCAGGGGTCCCCTTACAGTTAGAAACCTGCCCCAAAGGGCGGGGGCTGCTGTTTGCTTCCGGAGAGTGGATGAAGTGTGCGCTCTGCTTCCGAATGAGAGTGTGTGCGAGTGAGTGAGGGCCGGTTAGTGGGGGGCCAGGGAAGCCCCACTCCCCTCACCCCCACAGCCTGCGCAGGAAGGGAGGGTAAGTGGTAGGTCTGACGGCGGAACCGAGTGGAAGGAGAGGTCTAGGAAGGTACCCACAGTCCTTTGGCCTCGATATCCCCCCTCCTCCTCAGCCTTTCTCAGTTCTTTACTTGAAGGGAGGAGGCACTGATCAGGCGCAGGGGCCTCCAGGGCCAGGAAGCCAACTGGGTGGTGTGTGGGGAACCATGGGGATATTTGAGGGGTGTGGTCCTCAGGCTAGGGGCCTCTCCCTTAGGGAGAAGGATGCTTTAAAATTTTCAGAGACTGACTCTGTGGGGATGGACTGGTTCCTGCCCCTTGGCTTGGGAGTGTCCCAGATCTAGGTAGAGTTTGGGGCTGAGTGGGGTGGAGCAAAATCAACCCAAGGACAGCAGAGGATACAGCATTTGCTGTGCCATGGAACAGCCAGATGCACCCACCCCCACCCCCAGCCAGAGCCACACCCTCCCTAGGCCTAGTCCCTAGCCCTGACCACTCATATAGATACCTTGACATAGCTCCTTCTACCCACCCCAGTGGCCCTGCTCCCCCCGCCCCCACTGCCTGAGCAGACAGCACCGCCCCTCCAGCAAAAGAACTAGGCAGGGCAGAGGAGAGAGAAAGGGAGGACCAGTCATAGCTCAGAGGTGCCACCATCCCCCTGCCCACTGGGCAGGACTGGGTGTGTCTATTTTCCCCAAAACTAGAAATAAAAAGGGAGATTTGGGGGTTCAGGATGTTAATGGTTGGGATGAGAGTGTTGAATGGTTATTGCTGTGACCCAAGCTGACTTGAGTGTGTGGGGTGCATATATTCATTATTGAGAATTTAATAGAGCATTTTTCACTGACCCAGCATCCTTAGAACACACACTCTCCCCTTGAGAAAATACTGGTCCTACCTGAAGTACCCTACTCACCATGATAAAGTCCACTGCCTCCCCCCCCCACAGTCAGGCACTTATGCACACAGCACACACCACATATGTGGTTTGAGTTCTTAGGGAAGAACACTGTCACCCTTCAAGAGCTACAACCCTGGACAGAAGGTAGTGTGGAGAGCCCTCAGGCTCACAGAGATTGCAAAATGAGCTTCGATCATCTCTGCCCGTAAATAGTTTTGTTTGGCTTACATGGTGATTTTTCTGCTAAAAATTTGTTTTTCAAAAAATTAGATGCCTACAATTACAAATTGGGAGATTTCACATAAAAATTAGAAGATAGTGGCAAGAATTGGTTTAGCTGAGGATGGTGGGGGTTGGGAGGGTCCCCTGTTTACCACGGTCCTCAAACCTGGCAAGTCCCAGACAGTGGTTGACTCTTATTGATGTGTGAGTTGGTGACAACCACTCAGATTTTCCTGGTCAGTGTTCAGTGATGTCAAGGTCTGCCCCATCTGTGAGCCTAATCCCTAGGACCTCACCAAGACTACTGAGGCCAGGTTTTTGAGCGCCTGTTCTCTCATCACAGCTCTTACTCTGCCCACCCAATCCACCAGAGCTACTCTGGGATGGTTTGGGGCCATGTGGTATTGAGAGGTTGAGGGTCTCTGGAGAGACAGGATCCAGCCATTTCAACCAACTCCAATATTCTGGAGTGACTCCCATCTGGACACTATCCCATGGTCAGGTGGGAATGGGAAAAGAAGGAAAGTATGGCTCATACACAACTCCCCTCTTCCTATATAGAGTGAGGAGGAGTTTTTAAAACTCCTATCAAACAAGAACTCAGATTATTCGGCATGAATTGGTTTTGTATACATTCTTGTAAATAAAATATTCTGGTTAATTCGCTAAATGCAGGTAATACTGGGATCTACCTCATAAGCTATTATGAGGTATAAATGAGTTAATATTGTAAAGTGCTTAGATCACTGTCTGGCATATAATAAGCACTGTTATCAGTAACTGTTAAATAACAATTGGAAGCCATCACTATATGCAGGGTGTGACTATCAGGTATGAAAATTCCATTTTCTAAGTACAACAGAGTGTATTGTCTCTTTTCAAGCATGACCTTGGGGAGGCTGCGTGCATTCCCTCAAGTAGGGTATCACTTCTTGAAACATTCTGGCTCCCTCTTGGGAAATCCTTCAGAAAAAGAGTTGCACATTGCAGACTCACAGCATCCCTAACCTAACCTGGGAACCAGAGACTGGCAACTCAACCTCAAATCTTGTGGGGCTGTGCCACACGTCATGTGAGCTTGATCCAACACAAGTGGTTTAGATTATCTTAGCCACCCTGAAAAGGTACAACTATCATTAAGATCCCCTCCTGTTAGCTCAGAGCTTTATGGCTTATAAAACATTCTCTCCTCCACCAGAGAGGATATGTAAAAGGATGTCCTCCAAAGGACAAAACGGTTTGAATCATGGCCTTTCTTTACAGGACACATCCTCTCCCACATATCAGTTCAGGGGGTGAGGGGTGTTTGAAAATTCAGCCACTTTCCAAATGCAACCCCCACCGTCAAAGGCTTTGGAAACGGTAATATGTATGTAATGGTAAAATGAGTCCGAAGCTAGTGCCATTATCTTTGATAAGTCATAAGGCACTTTGGGATCTTAGAGTACTTCAGGGTTCATCTAACCCCAGATAGAAGGGGCCCTGCTCCCACTGCTGCTGACTTACAGAGCAGTTGGTGGGCAGACCCCCTTCATTTCACCCCTGCCGCTAGCACAGGTGAATGAGAGGAAAACCAGAGGATGGGCTAGAAAGGGGAGACAGTGCTGACAGGAGGGGAACAGGGCTGCTATTCATCTCCACTTTTGTGCTTTTTGCTCTCTGTGTCTATTCAAAGGATCTACCCTGACCCCTCCTCTACCTTCTTCCTGGGCAGTTCAGAGCCATCTAAAACATCCCATAGGACAACAGAGGCTTTAGTTGGGGGAGGTTCAAAAGTGAGTAGATGGGATGGAGGTTGGTGCTGGGCACAAGTATTAGAACCTGGGTAGGCTTCTGATGCCAGGTGGAGAAGGTGTTCTTAGCCCAGGCATCCTTAAATAAATAAATATTAAAAAAGAAAGACTTTGAAGAAAGAAGAAAGGTGGATATGGAGTAGTTCGTGTGGATGAGCCATACCACAATGCTGGCTACCTGTGAAGACAATTTGGCTCCAGGGCACTGCGCATCACACTTACAGCATCCCCAGGCTAGGGTAGCAGCCTTGAGGCCTCTATTCTAACCAGAGACAACTGGGAGTTGACAGGCCATGGAATTAGGAGGGCAGCAGAGGTTAGGGGGCCATGGGAGTAAGGAGAAGCTGAAGTGAAAATAGGTACATAGGAAACTACTGAGGACTGCATAAACATCCTTCCGACTCCCTAACACACCTACACACACGTTCATATCAATTGCGCAGTGCACAGCCTGAGCATTCATTCATTCATGGCAGCCCTGCCACATGCACAAATGCCCATGCATAAGCACACTCATACACGTGTACGTGCATGCACACAGCACACGCACAGATACAATCTCACGGAAATAAACATTTTTCAAATCTTCAGGCCTCCTTCTCAGGCACGGACCTTTCTGACACCATCTTCACTGGTAACTCATTCCCCAGGAGAACAGAGGTGCTGGGTGACATGGGTAAGAATCAAAAAAAGGCAATCTTGGGGTTCCTGTAGTGGCAGGTTTGGGGCTAAGAAATGGGGGAAAGGGCATGAGCAATCTGGCATCCTGATCTCCAGACCTCCATCTGGTCTGCCTATTCTCTGTAACACCGCCCCTCCCTGGGGGCTGACCGGCTTGCCTGAGCACCTACAGGAAGGAGTCATCCAGAGAGGGGCAGAGGGAGGGCTGCTCCTGGTTAGGATTTGTCCTGAGACATCTGGGTTGCTGCCGAGCTCATCCTTAACAATCATATTCTCTGCCACTGCTTTAGACTGGGACTCCTTGCTGCTCAGTCCCAGCCTGCTTTGGGGGCAATCCCAGGCCCTCTCTTATCCATCTTCAGCTCCTGAGAAGCTATGGCCAGACAACCAATCCCACCAGTGTCCTGGGGTAGGAGCAGCCTGCCATGGACCCTGAGCCCCATGCCTCAGGGGCAAGATGTGCAAGGGAAGAACTCTGACCTCTGTGATGATGGCACAGGAAAGGCTCACTAGGTCCCGGAGTGGCCCACCCCCATCACTGAGCAAAGATACTCCTCCAAAGCACTTCAGACACGGCTGGTTAGCCCTCCATCCTATGCAAAAGGCCACCTGCCCTGACCGGCGCCAATTAGATACACACACGCTGCACTCAGAGAGGGTCCTGGTCTCCCACCAGCTCCTAAGGGGTGAATCAGACCCAACCTTGCCGAGAGATCACAGATTAAACAGAAAAAAAAGCCCTGCCAGACTGACTCTGGCCCAGCAAGCTTCATCTCCCTGACACCTTGGTTTCCACTGGATGCCGGACCCACTGGTATCTCCAGCCCACTGCCCCTGTCCTGTGCCTGAAACTGCACCACCAGCCCCACCCCTCCCTGCACCATTTGGCTGGCACCTAGCAAGGGGAGCCGAGCAGGCGCGGGACGGAGACTCTGGTGTAGGTGGGAGTATTACAGTACCCAGTACCGTGGGCCAACATTTTACGGGGGCCGTATTGCATGATGGGGTGAGATGGGTGTGTGAGTGTGTGATTATTGCGTCCTGGGAAGAAACCATGGTCTCTGTCTGCTCCCCACCCCCCCCACCTGCCCCCTCCAGGAGGGGGGGGGCCCAGCCTAGGTCTTGTGGGTGAACCGGGCCCACACCTGCTGCAGCTGGGACCGCGAGATGCGGAGCACCGAGGGCACGAGTCTGTGGTTGCCGGCGGCGAGGGGCGCGTGGCGCCGGTGGGGCGCCCGCACAGGGCTGCTCTCGGCCGAGCGGCTGCGCTGAATGAGGGAACCGGAGGAGCCCGAGGAGCTGCCGCCGCCAGGGTGAGGGTAATGCTCAGTCTCCAGCGTGGAGGAGGAGAACACGGAAGACGCCAGTCGTCGCAGGGGGCTGTACCGCGGGAGGGAGTGCCCCGAGAGTCTGTCCTCCTCCAACTGAAAGAGACCAAGAGAGTGGAGGGAAAAGAGGCGTCAGGTACAGACTCGACAGCTCCATCTCGGGGGCCACCCACCGCTCACAGCCCCTGCGGCGCCGGCGTCCCTGGCGGGTGGGAGGGCTCGGGCGGGCTCCAGGAGGGTGGAGGGTAGAGAGGGAGCAGACCACCCGCCCCAGGTCCTGCTCAGATCTTAGGTTCCAGCCTCCAGCACCCTGCCCCCTCCATCACCTCTCTGGCACTTTTCACACCATAGTCTCCTTGCAGAGACCTTGGCCACTCACCTCCTCTGGGAAGCCTTGCGGGCTTAGCTCTACCTTGCACAGGCTTGCTCTGGGCTGGGGAAACCCTCGCTCTCTGGAAGGTGGCTCTGTGACTGTTCCTCACCATGTCTCCCTATCTAGACTCTATGCCCTCATTAGATGGAAAGAACGTCCTGCATACTCTCCGCCTTGGCACCTCCAACCCCAGCACAGGGATGTGTCAGGGTCTAAGGTCAGCTGTAGCCCAGCAAAGCATGTTTGAATCCCAACTCCTCCACTTACTACCTGGGTGACCACGAGCCAGTCGTTTCACTTCTCCAAGCCTCAGCTTCCTTGTCTGCAAAAGGGGGGGGAGGGTCATAGTGGTACCCACGTGAGGATTTCATGTTATAACATGCAGAGCACTCAAAACAGTGCCTGCCATAGAGTAAATGTTGGGGTCATGTGAGCCATTGTAGTATCTTTTAAATGAACTCTTCAGAATGAGAAGAGGGATGGAGGACTAAGGGGGAGGGGACAAACTGAGATCATCTCTCCAAAGAGGGTTGACCAAGACTGTAGAAGAGGGTTGGCCAAGCTGCTGCCTCCCTGCCAGCAGAAAGAGTCCTGCCCTTGTGACCCCATGCCCTCAGAGGGAAGGTGAAGTGTCCCGGGCATGTGGGGGTGGAAATGGTTTCCTGGGAGTTACCAGACCTTCCCCAGCCTGATCTCTTCCTGTGACTGAGGTCAGTTTAAATAACTTATAGTGTGGCAGTGGGGAACTGGCTGTGCCAATTCTGAGAAGCCAAAGGAGGGGGCAGGAGACCCTCAGCTCCAGAGTCCATTGCTCATGTCAATGATGTCAAATGGGGGCACAGAACCTTCCAGCAGAGTGAGGATGAGAAAGAACATTCTTTTTTCTTATTTATTTTTATTTTTTAGTTTTTGAGACAGAATCTCACTATGTCGCTGTGGCGTCACAGCTCACAGCAACCTCACACTCTTGGGCTTAAGTTATTCTCTTGCCTCAGCCTCCCAGGTAGCTGGGACTACAGGTGCCCACCACAACATCCAGGTATTTTTTGTTGTAGTTGTCATTGCAACAAAATGACCCAAGCTGGGTTCCAATCCACCAGCCTTGGTATATGTGGTTGGCTTCATAACCATTATGCTATGTGCACCGAGTCAACATTCTTTTTTTTCTTTCTCTTTCTCCTCTCCCCTTTCTTTTCTTTTTCTTTTCCTTTTTTTTTTTTTTTTTTTTTTTTTTTTTTTTTGAGATGGAGTCTCACTCTGTTGCAAGGCTAGCAAGCTAGATAGAGTCCTTTGGCATCAACCTAGCTCACAGCAATCTCAAACTCCTGGGCTCAAGTGATCCTTCTTCCTCAGCCTCTTGAATAGCTGAGACTACAGGCACCTGCCATGAAGCCCAGCTAGTTTTTCTATTTTTAGAAGAGATGACATCTTGTTTTTGCTCAGACTGCTCTTGAACTCCTGAGCTTAAGGGATCCTCCCACCTCAGCCTCCCAGAGTGCTAGGATTACAGACATGAGTCACTGCACCTGGCCAAGAAAAAGATTCTAACAGGGTTGTCTTTGCTCCCTCCCAGCTTTCCCTTTCAGCTTCTTTCTGGCTAAGCTAGTCCCATCTGCACTGAGGGTTAGGAGTCTAAGACCCACCCAGAAACACCGAGGCACCCACAGTTCCCCAAAGTCCCTTTCCCTGCACATGTGGGTGCTTGAGTTTAATATTCCACCTAGAGTTTTGTTTTCCTAGGCTGACATTTAATGACAACATACTCCTACCCCTTTGGGCCAGGCACCACTTGTGGTCAACTACTTGTCCTCTACACCCAATTGAAATGTCTCCTCTGTGAGACCACCCCAGCTTCCCTTGCAAGCTCTCTGCTCCTAGCAGATAAGAACACTCTGTTATCTCCCTGATGGCCCTTGACTGTAAACATCCATTTCTGGACCTTGGCATCCCTACTCCGCCCCTCGTGACCGTGAGCTCCAAAAGGGCAGGACTGTGCAACCTTATTCATCTTTGTCCCACAGCCCTTAGCACAGTCCAGCACGTGGTAGGGAAATGTTTTGGTGCCTGCCAAGCAAATGTCTGTGTACTCAGGGAATGCTGACCTTCCATGTTATCAGCCAGTGACAAACAGCAAAGGATGACAAACAGCCCTCCCCCAAATTACACATTTGCTAACCTCATTTACCATCCCCCTAGCTTTCCTGGCCTAATTTGTACCTTACATTTCTCTGAGGAGAAAGCCGGGTGTGTGAACAGAAAACATTTTTAAGTATCACATCATGCACACCAAAGAACAATAGATGCTTAAAAATTGTGCCTGGTTCCACATCATCTTTGTCCTTGCTCCCCACATGTGCAGGTGACAGAGTTGCAGGTGTTCATATTTTTAATGATTGCTGTTATGAGGAAGTTCACACATCAGACGCCAAGCAGATTGAGCTAGGTCTAAAGAGAGTTCGTTGCAGAGAGGGGGCAGAGGTGGGTATGTCCCTGTAGAGATTTCCTGCCTGTCCTGAGCCACATAATCTAGTCACCCAGGGGTGGGGAGTCCCACAGACTGTGATTCCAGATTCAGCCAGGCTTTGGAGCCCCCACGTAGCCCTGGGCTGGGCTCAGCATTCCCTTCAGGCAAGCCTAAAAACAAGGAAAAAATACACCAGTCCATTTCTCCCTCCTCTGTCCTTGATGAAGAAAGGTCCCTGTTTCACATTTACCCTGCTGTCCCGAAATACTTGGCAAAACATCATGCTTCATATGCTCATACACAGGCACACACAGAGGCCACCATGCACACTGACATTCCCATAGGCATACAACAGACAGGATCCAGCTAGCAGGTGTGCATAGGCGTGTGCTTGCACTCATGTATACACACATACGCATTCACACAAGTATGCTCCAGGCGCTCTCCAGCTCCGTAAACCATCTGCTTCTAATCTTTGTTTGCTCCTCTGCTAAACAAAAGGCCTCAGGCTGAGTGGCTCAGACCACAGACCCTGGAACCAGCTGCCTGGGTTCAAGTCTCAGCTCTACCACTTACAGCTTATGGAGCTGGGGTTGAAACTTCACTTCTCTGAGCCTTAATTTTCTTACCTTTTAAATAGGGATTGCCTAGCCATAGTGTTGTTGTGAGGAATACACATACAAAAATGGAAGTGCTCAGAACAGTGTCTGGCACACAGCGACGTAAGTGCTACCTGTTACTACTGTCATTAGAATTATGACACCGACGCAATGACGTGCACTACATACAGGAGCACCGGGATGGATACCTCTGTACACCAGCGCGTTCTCGTGCTCAGCTGACACGTAAGTGCACCTGTGTCAGACTGCCAAGCAGCAGTTCTATACACTGTGGGGAAATCAAGGCCACAAGGTGAGTCCATGAATCAAGGTGAGACACCTCACTCACTCCCATAGACATGCTCAGCTCAGCTCTTGTCCGAGACAGGCAGCACCCATTCCTGTCATGAGCAGACCAGACCCCGAGACTGACAACAATAGGCCTGTGCTCCCAAATCTCTCCCTCCTCATCCCCTTGGCCAGAATTCTCCATAGTGAGGGTGATTCCCAGGATGTAGGGAGGAATCTGAAGGTGAGAAAAAAACCTCAAGAGATAAACCTAGGAAGAATCTCAGTTCCCTCACTCTGGGACCAGAAAGGGGCAGTGTCTGACCCAGAGTTCCTGGGAAGGAACTGGCAAGGCCAGGTCCAGAACCGAGACTCTGACTTTAATTCTGGGCCTTCTTTTGACACAACCCCATCCCACCGTCTGCTGTCCTCCCTAGACTCTGTACTTGCTGTGGGCACAATGTATCAGTGCACGTCAGTGGGCTCCTTTTCCTGCTTACTGGTCCTGGTTGTATGGGGAACAATGACCAGGTCACAGCACAGTCATGCCAGCCCACGTGGCTGCCAGGTCTGCCAGGGTACGCCCTCCCACTTCAGGCCACTAGGACTTCTGTGTGGAGACTCACAGGTCTCCGTTTTGAGCCCGTAATTTCCAGGTGCTGGGAAAAGCCAGGAGGATCACACTCCGCAGGATCACAGCTCAGAGATCCTCTGTTCTTTCCAAAGGAGACAGGGCTAGAGCTTAAACACACTCCTGCCAAGAGCTGTCCTTCCTAGGGCACCCAGGTGATCCCAGGCCAGTCCTCCCAGTCTCAGCCAGTAGCCAAAATGGCCCTTGGTTCTGCGCCTGGGCACTTCCCGGGGTGTGCGTCCCTGACATGGGACCATTGAGTAGAACGCGGCACAGACTTTGAACCCCTTCCAGCATCACCTCCTAAGCTCTCCCCACCCCCTCTTAGGAATCATGCACGCCTTTCAGCACACAGTGCAAGAGTTAGATTCCACTTCCCAGGTCAGAGGTCAGCTGCTACCACACACAGAGAAGCTTGGTCAGGTCAGTGGCTCTCTGCCTGTTCTGACACCCTCCTTATAAGAAGAAAATAACCAAAATGCCATGAGACATGCTCAGACCCTCAGCCCAGCATTTGGGATTTGGCCACCATCTGGCTCCTTGCTGCCCTTCCAGCCTTGTCCTGTAGTCCTCCTATAGGAGCAGGGGCCATTGCAGCCAGCCCAGCGCCTCCCAGGGCCCCCAAAACAACCATCCCTGTGCCCAACCTGGAGTCCTCCTGCCCTGGCTCCAAGCCTCCCCATGGCACCCACCCTAGCTCTCAGGCTGCACCTCTTCCTTGGAGCCTACCCTGACCCTGGGACTGGCTGCTGCCCATTATCCCTCTCCTGCCCTGATTTCCCTACACTCCTCCCACACTCTGACCTCTCCCCCTTAGTCATTCTTAGGGGGACTTTTTCCTCTCATTCCCCCCAGATGTGAGCACTTCCCAGCTTCTGCTGTCACCCTTGGGTCTCCCCACCCTGTGCAGTGCTCTTGGGTGACAGTATCCATTCCCATGGTTTCCAAACCCCCTAAATCTGTATTTCCAGGGCATCTCTTTCCTGAGCCTCAAATGCTTCCACATGGAAATCCCTCAGATACTGTGAGGTCCTAGTATTTAAGTCTGAACCCACACTCTGTTAGAAACCACTCAGGGACAGCATTGCCATCCACTCAGAGCCCTGGGCATCAGCTAAGATGCCCTGTACTCCCACTCCATCACGGCCCTCTTATCCTCTCTCCATCACCTCTCAGCTCTATCCACCTTGTCCCCTGTCCAGAATCCCTATTCTGGTCCAAGCCACCAGGGCCCTCTCCCGCTACCACCTTGCTATGTGGCCTTCCTGCTTCTAGATTTGTGCCCTTTCAATCCATTTTGCACACCACAGCCCAAAGATCGTCCAGCAGTACCACACGTATAATCAAGTTGCAACTCTGTTCAAAGCCTCAGTGGCTCACCAAGACTTCAGATCAAGCCCCAACCCCTTGGCTTAGCCCCAAGGTCCTCCCTCCATAGCGAGGTCCCAAGACCTGCTTGAAGCCTCCTCTGCTGGGTGCTCTCTGATCGCCCCCTCCAGGCCTTCGCACACACTGTTTTCAGGCCCCACTTTCTTCCTCTCTGCAGTCTACACCGACGCAATGATGTGCACTACACACGGGAGCACAGGTATGGATACCTTCAAGCTTGGTTTCCTTCCCTCCAACCTGCCTACATCATAGCCCTTATCATAGCCCTGCTACTTTGGGTTACTAGTGAGTAGTGCCCACACAGCTGGAGCACTCCCGGCCTATACTCCAGGACTCTGGTCATCTGGGGACAGGGAGTGGGATGCAAGCCCAACCTTACCTGTCTCTGTGGGCCTGTGGGATCCGACTCTCTCCGTCGAGGGCGGGGTCCCGAATGCAGGGGCGAGTGGGAAGGGCTGCCAGGTGTCGGGGGCTGCGATGTCTCCGAACGGCCATCAGTCTGGCTCAGCTGGGGCAGCAGGGGCTGTGGCGGCATTGGCCGTAGGTCCTCCTCAGCCAGCGTCTGCATGCTGCGTCCCCGGGGCCGGACAGTGGGCTCTGTCCCCGCTCGCCGCCGCTCCTCGCCCTCCTCAGGCAGTGGCCGCAGCTCCTCTGGTTCCTCGTCCGTAGTGCCTGATGTGCTGGGCTCAGCACCCGGAGGGAAGTCCTTGAGTTCGGTCTCCTTGTCAATGATGACCCATTCCTTGCTGTCAAAGTCCTCCTCTTCGGCCAGTGGCACCGAGCGGAAGGCATTGCTCAGGGCCTCCTGCTCCACAGAGGCTGACACGTCCATGCGGCCGCTGGCCTGCCGGTCGGCGTGACCTGTGTCCACTGACAGCATCTGGGCTGGCTGTGAGGAGCAGGCCTGGCGCGAAGGTGAACCGGGCAAATCCATCCGTGACCTGCAAAGCCACCCCACATGGGCTCAGTGCCCAGCTCCCCTGGACCCACAAGCAGGGGGCAGGGTAGAACCTGACTCCAGAAACCTCCTGACCATAGCACTACTCCTGCCCTGGGCCAGGCTGGGTTCCTAACCATAGCACCTCCTGGGTTGGGCCAGGCTGGGTTCCTCCTAGGTTGTCACCCCCAGCTTCACTTCCTGTAAAGACTTAGCAAATTCATCTGTTTATGCATTCAGCAAACGTTTTTGAACCCTTCCTGTGTTCCAGGAGTATGTAGTATGTGCGAGCAGAAAATAAATTCTCATCTATGGCTATACCACCCTGAATGAGCTCCAGTGTCATATGTCTTGGAAACTAAGCAGGGTTGGGTTGGTTAGCAGGGTACATCCTTAAGTACTTGGATGGGAGGAAATAAATTTTGGTCTGTGTGCCAAGGAACACACTCCTCTGGCCACCCCAGGAAATCTAATCTTCCTAAAGCCAACTTCGTTCTCAATAGTCCAGTGCTCACACCCATCAGTGGCTCCATCCCGCTAATCCAGGGCAAACATACCCAGCTGGCTCTTGAGTTTACAGATGTCTTCTCCAGCCTCTTCTACTGCCACCATTCCGACCTACTTGGCTGGTATCATTACCCGTAAGATGTGCCTTGTTAGCCCCAGCTTAACAAACTCCAGCAACTCCTCAACCCCGAAAACAAAGTCCACATTCCTCAGTTTGGCACTCAAGGCCCTCACAGCCTGACTAACACTCAGTTTCCTCATCCTTCTAGCCAGACCCATATCAGATTCCCTCCACAGGGCCTGTCCCCCTAATGACCTTCCCCTTTCAACAAGCTGTCCCCCGGCCTGAACTCTCCGCCCTGCACAGCCTGTCCTTATACCCTTCCCTGTCTGACCCAGGTTGGATGACACCTCTAAGAGGTAACCCGATTGGTTTGCATCCTGTGTCTCCCTCTCACCACAGAGTGGACCTTATGTCTTACCTGTCTCCCCAGGAGACTGAAAACTCTGACAGTCAGGGACTAGGTCTCATTTGACTTAGGGAATGATTCTGTCTTAGGACATCTCTTTTTATCATTATCTAAAACTTGAATCTCACATGACTTCCAGAGCTTCGCCCCGTGCGATGACATTGACCCCAAGGTGAATGTATTTCTGGTGTACAATAGTGTATGTGGAGGGGGTGGGGGTAGGGTGCTACACAGGAAGAATAGTCTTCTCCCAAATGCCAAGGTACCCTTCTGAGAATGCCACAGGGGCCTAACTCATCTGGGGTTTGTACACTTCCTCACATTCAGGCTTATGGCAGGAGACTGACTTTAATTTTCCCCCAGCATTGAGCCTGTGGTTAGACGGAGAATTGCTTCTACTCCAGAGAAAGGGGGTGCAGAGCAGAACCACCTGCGGGCCTTTCTCAAAATACTCCTGGCACAGCCTACATGGGCCCTGCAACATCCAACTGTGTACAACAGTTTTATTGATTCCTTAATAAGACTTAAAATAGAACATCCCTGAGAGGGGCCTAGGGTTTATACATACTTAAACTCCCATATAAATGGATGATATCATTTCCTTTCCTGACAGCAGTTTGTTTTGACAAACACAGGGAGAAGGTGAGTGCAGGGCTGAATCATGTGGGGGGAGTACATGTATGTGCACATGACTGTGCATGTGTGGGCGTGGGGGGCAAGGATGAGGGAGGGTTGAAGACAAAGGGGAGGGAGGTAGAAATCCAAATCCAAACTCATCCCACCGTCCCCTGCTCCCAAGTGCTCCAGAGCCCAACCAAACCCTCTGCTATCTATGAGATCCTGAACCTCTTATTCCAGAAAATCTCTCTTTGGCCCTCTTCTTTCCCCACCAATCCTAAAATCCTAATTTCACTATGAGCCAAACCAAATTGCTTATCATTCCCTAAATGCTGGCGGCTCTTAGACCATCTTGTTCAGAGCATTTCCCAGCTCTCTTCTCTACTCACATCCCTTCCTATCTGCCCCTCCGTGGTTCTCCATTTCCAGAACCCTCCAAGCTGAGGGATTCCATGGGTAGAAATAGTGGTCTTCAATCCCAGGTAGGCCGCCCTGTGTGAGTGAGGAGTGGCACACTCTCACACAGGGCCCACATGCCCGCCTGGGGCATCTCCACAGCATGCCATGCACCCCATCCTCAAGGTAAAGAACAGTTTGGGACAGAATCCGGAGGTGACACCAGGTCTGAGGTAGGTCATGAGGAGACACAATGAGTAGCTGCAAGAAAGGTTTCCTCCTCCCCACCTGGGGCTGGATCTTAGGAAGAGACTCTTTTCCTGGTGCAGAGAAGACCTCAGCCCTGCTCAGAGGCCAAAGGAAGGCGGAAACATCTCTCAGGAGCTTTTCTCATGACTGATGTTATCCCACCCACCACCAAGGTCAACCGACTCCCCACCCCCTCCCCCACTTTCCATCCATAAGGCTCACCTAAACTCTCCAATGCCTACTTTTACCAAGTAGGTTCCTACTGGTTTCCTCCCCATCTGACCTCAGGTCTCTTAGTTCTGCCCCCTAAAATTCAGCTGCCCACCTCCTCTCATGCAGCTCCACTCGCCCATCTGCTGCTGTGGAGAGCCTCTCCGACTCAGGGCTGTTGACCCTTCGGTAGCGCAGAGAACGGACTGGGGTAGTGGGGGATTCTGGGGGGGCACGCACAGGGGAACTGGGGACTCCCACACCTCGGCTCTGTTCCTCCTCCATACAGGGGGTCTGCAGGAAAAGAGTGCCATGAGCAGGGGCTGGCAAGGAGGTAGGGGCAGAGATTTTCCTGGGGTGGAGGTGGAGGGATCCAAGAATCCTGAAGGGCAGCAAGGCCAGGGTGGTGAAGGAGACCAGGAAATGGAGGCAGGGCCATTGGCAGATAGCTGGGGAGAAGGCACTCAAGGGAAACAGGGCGGGGGCCCAAGGGATGGGAATGGGGGTGGAGGAAAGACCACTGGCACCCTTCTCCCTGGATGCAGTTACTTTGCCGATGTTGATCCGGAGTTTGTTCCGGTTGACATCCGTCTCCTCCCAGACTTCAGCCTCAGGAGCCCCAGGGTGGGAGGCGAGGTGGGGGCTGGGGCCTAGCCCCTCAGAGGGCCTCCCAGGAAGAATTGGGGGTGCATTCTCCTGGTCACTCAGGTGCTCGCCCTGTAGCACATCTTCGGTGTTCTCCCGGAGCAAGTCCCCTGGCATGGGTGTCACATTGACCACCCTGGAGAGGACAGAAGGGAGGCATGGGCAAAGCTGATGAGGGTGTCCTCTCCCCCATGGCCCCTTTTACAAGCACTAGAGACCACCCATGAGAATGGGCACAGAGGAGGCCCCAGCAGGGCAGATGTATCCCGGGCCCTTCACCATCCACAAGGCCTCTGAGACCAGACCACCCTCAAGTTGGCACCCATCTCTGTTTACTTAGGAGACCCTGCCGCTATTCAAGGCCCTGCCTTCCATTGCCATGCACTGCCTGGCTTCCTTCAGACCCAGAGATAAGTCTAGGAAAAAGAATCATTTTGGAGTTCACTGAGAAATGTCTATATAGATCTGGACACCATAAGGAGCTGCCAAGTCCCATTACTCTCCGTCCTGAATGCGTCCCCTGGAATCCCTGCCCACTGCTCTCCTTGGCTTATTTCTGGGACTGGGCGGAGAGCCCTTTCTCACTCCAGCCCTTCCCTGGGCCAACTCTTTGTGCCTGTCACATGGTCCTAAAATTGATTTCCTAGACTTGGTTGACAGTACATTGAGGGCAGGGACTACGACTTTTGTCTCTGAGCCCTCATGGTGTATGGCATGTTCCTTAGATTCATGTGAATGACAAAAAGGTGAGAAACTGTGGGGCTCAGATAATTTCACTTAGGGTTCCCTGCTGCCCAGGGAACCCACCAAGTTCAAAAACTCCAAATGAGAAGGACTCCCATTCTATGCTCAGATTGAGGGCGGAGATAGAGCAGAATTTCCCAAAGTTCCAGGACTCCCCAGTTGAGCACCAAGAATTGGAGAGATAGCCAAGTGTGTCTAATAGGGAGATGAGGAGGGGAGGGTTGGCTTCTGGATGCTGCCCCACTCCACCCTCACCCCTTCAGACTCACCCGAACATGGCTGCTGTCTGCCGGGTGTTCTGCTGGGGTGGGGTGGAGGTGCTTGTGGACAGGAGGGCATCGGTGCCTGCCTTCTCCCAGTCAAAGGCCTCATTCTCAGCAATGCCCCGCTCCTTCATGCTGTTCTCAAACACCGACATGATCAACTGCAGGGGATGGGGGGTGGCCGGAGGACAGAGAGGTGACCCCGGGGCTAGCCAGGAGGAAGGGCGATTGCAGGGGGAAGAGAGGGCCTCCTGGGACAGAAATGGGCCTGGGGGAGGGAGCATTGGAAGGAGAAGGGCACATTGATTTTAAGTGAAAACATGCACATGATATGCAAATCAGCATGCAAATTATTGTCTTGGATTAAGCCCCGCTGGCAGGACACAAACCCTCTGAGATCGGTCCCCTGATTGCCATCTCCAGCCTCCTCTGACACTTCCACACATCAGCAGTCCTGAACCACTGGGAGTTTCCCATCCCTCCACGTGGACCCTGCCTCTGCACAGACTGCAGCCCCCCACCCATACAGCTTCCCTGCTGTTCACTCATCATTGGGCACAGTGTTGATTTGAGCTGCTCACTTGCCTATTCTACATCCCTAGCACCCAGGGCCCAACATGGGGGTGCTCGCTGCTGTGTGGTCTGGGGTTTGGGGACACTTCCACAAGCAACTGAAGCTCTAGGTTCAGGAGATGGCAGACAGCTGTAGACACTCTAGGGTCCCCAGACCATTCCACTTCTGGCTTGGCTATCTTCAGAACATAGGGCAGGTTCTCTCTGCTGACAGCTTGATTCAATGCTTACTATGTGCCTGACACTATCTGAGCCCCCCACACTGCAGCACTGTGCCTGGCACATTTGGATCCTCAGCAGAATATTGCTGGGATTTCTCTTATTCTCGGATCAGGGTCAGTGTGTCCCATGGATGTGGGAATCGGGGCATGGAAAGAGCATTGACTTAGAGCCAGATATACCCGACCCCTGATTTTAATCATGAAATCAGTCCTCATCTGTAAAATGGGAACAATTGTCCCATTTGGCCTCCTGCAGTTTTGGTGCAAAGAACTTGAAAGCATTTGTCTTCACTAATTAAGTGCTGGAATAAATACTACATATCAGGAGCACCTATTAACATCAAAGGCTTATTTGACACTTAAATGAGTTAATGCATGAAAAGCACTGAGGACAGGGTAGGCTCTTGATAATTCTTAGCTGTGACTATGGTCTGTAAGAGCACACGTCAGTCTGGTGCAGTTGGGAAACCCAGGGAGATGCTTGGGGCTCAGCTCCTCAGCAGGTGTGGGTGCTGCGGGAGGACAGTCACCCACAGTGGGGGGAGGGGCATTCAGGGAGGTGGGAACAGAGTAGCAGACTCCCACCTGGTAATCAGGCTTGGTGAAGTAGTCGAGGCTAGCAATGTGGTCCAGGAAGAGGTGGAACTCCGAGGGCATGTGTTTCAGCAGCATCCGGTGCTCATACTTCTCCTTGATCATCCCTACCTGCTCCTGGAGGCAAGATGGCAGGGCAGATGAAGCCCCAGCTGCCCCCATGCCCCCTCTGCCCCCTCAGATCCAGCTGCACGGGGCTTACCTTGTCCTTGATCTTTCTCCAGGGCAGCTGACCCACTGCAAACTCCACCAGCATGTAGAAGAGGGACCACAGGTCATCGTGGCGGCCCATTTCCTGGGGAGGGGGGAGGAAGTCACCTGCAGCTCTTAGGTCCTTCCCTGGAAATGGGCACTGACCTTTTTCTGAGGGCCACCTGTTAGGGAGGCCTGACACCCAGGCCCCTGTGGACAGAACTAAAGTCTCCCCAAGGCAGAGTTCATACTCAACTCTCCAACAGACTTAGAATCCCACAGTCAAAACTTTTGTCTATGCTTTCTCAATTCACAGCAATTTGTAGTGGTAACATAGAGACTAGGGCCTCCCAAAAGGAAGAAGGTGAATCCAAGGAGGCTTACAGTGGGGTCTTCTTCTAACCTAGGGTCTCATTCTTCTCTCCCCCCTTGACATCAGCTTACCCCTGACTTTGCCTGTTCTGCCCCCACACCCCACTGTTTAGGCTTTGCCACTCACCCGGTTCTTGTGGGCATTGACTGAGGCATAGCGAACTGTCCCTCGAAACCCGGCCACATTCCGAGGCTGCAGAGGAGAGACCACCAAGAACCTCATCCACTACTCCCGGCCTTAGTCACATCTCAACCCTACTACCAGGCTCAACTCTGTCTGCCCTAACCCTGACCAGCTGTCCTGTGAGCCTGGCGCACCACCCTAGGATCTGCTCTCTGACCCCCACACTGCAGTCCTAACCTGCCTCCCGATAGTGCTCGCTGCCCAGAGGGAACAGAGATCACAAAGTGTGTAAGTGACATTCCTCAAGATCCCAGGCTGAGGGAGAGAGGGAACAGGCTGTGGACCCCAGAGTTGGTGGCACTGATACTGAGCACAAGGCCAGGCCAGCTGAGCCAGCTGTGGGAAAAGCTGGTGAAGGGTCCCCAAATAAGAAAGTGGGGGAGGGGACAGGCAGGGAAGCCTAGGTCTCTGTGTGTGGTGGTACTCACAGGCCGAACGTCCCCAGTAGTGTTGGTGTACTGCCGGGCCAGCCCGAAGTCTAGCATGTAGCACTTTCTGTAGGTGGAGGGCAGCCTGCCCATGGCAAAGTTGGACTAGGAGGAGACAGAAGCTGTGAGCCCTGGGGGTCCACCCCCACCTGGCCCACATCTGCAGCTGGTAAAGGATCCTCAGACCCACACAGAGACCATCAACAATCACGTGTGTGCAGGTCACAGTATCTCATCTGAGGAGCAGGTGTGATTACACTTGTTTTTGAGATGAAGAAACTGAAGGTCAAAGAGCTTAGGGAGCTTCTCTGAGACCACACAGCAAGTGATGACTCAGTCAGGGTTTGAACCCAGGTTTGTCCAGCTCTAAATCCTTGGGACTCCCAGCAGGGTAGTGAGGTTTGGGTGTAAATGTCCTGATCTAGGGCAGCAGGCCTGCATTGCTCTTGCTGTGTGACCTTGGACCATTCAACTAACCTTTCCCAGCCTCGGTATTCATCCCTTTAAACAGGAGGTGTGTTTTTAGCACCAAGATCCAAGATGCCACAAAATCAACTGCTTAGAATTCCTTAGTAAGCCCCAGCCCTAGCCCCTTCCCTCAATCCCTCCATCCTTCTCCAGCCCCTTCACTTTAGTAGGTTCAAGGATTCTTTAGGAGGGGTGAAGGATGAGGAAGAGAAGAGAAGAACAGAGGAGAGGGCATGGCTTGGCCAAGGGGCAGGCAGGGGTGTTTGCTCCTGAGAAGCAGGGGAGAGGGGAGATGAGGCTCAAGTGAAGAACACAAGAGACTGTCTCCTCCCAACCCCGTGCTGTAGTGGAGAAGGACTGGGACCCAGGGAGACAGAGGGGAGGGGATGTGCTCTGGAGGAAGGGACAGAGGAGTGGGGCAGGGAGGGGCAGCACTCACCGGCTTGATGTCGCGGTGTAGGAAGCCCACAGAGTGGATGGCCTCAATGGACTCCAGGATCTGCTTGCCCAGCCTCAACGTGGTGCTCAGTGTGAAGGTGCCTCTCGGCTGGCTGCGGCGCAGGTCTGCCAGATTGCGGCCCTGGGGTGGGGGTTAGGGGTGCGGCCAGACCTGTCTCAGCTGCCCCCCCAGCCACCACCACTGTGACAATCTGACCAGCCTCATCCCCAAATGGCTCTGCCCACCCCCACTTCCTGGGCCATAGTCTCCCTCCTCTGGGTCCCACCTTGGAGTTGCAGTCCAAGCTCTTGTTGTTTTTGTGTGTGTGTGTGTGTGTGGTTTTTTTTTTTTTTTTTTTTTTTTTTGCAGTTTTTGGCCAGTGCTGGGTTTGAACCTGCCACCTCCAGCATACGGGGCCAGCGCCCTACTCCTTTGAGCCACAGGAGCTGCCCAGTCCAAGCTCTTGGTGTGGGGTGGGAGGGCTGTGGGGGGGCTCACCTGGAGCTGCATCACTACATAGTTAAACTTCTCGTTCCGGCCACAGCCAATGAACCTGCACACATGGTCCTTCCCTGCAGGGCACAGACATAAGCGTCCAACTCTTACTCTTTCTTCCTCATTTCCTACCCTAAAGGAGGCTCCTGGTGCACACTTGATTCCTGGTTCCCTTAGAGCTGACCCCAGGAGTGCCTCTGCCATCAATTTCCTGCTCTCAGACTCATCTCTCCTAGATTCTGGCTCCATTACCTCCCTTAAGCCAGGGCCCCATCTCACCTCTGCTGTAATGAACCAGTCTCTTGTCCCATCACTCTCTTAAACTCTGGCTCCATCGGCTTTTCCCTCCACCATCCTACATCTCCTCACGCCCCTCTCCTACTCCCATCACCTCTTGCAGCCCCTGGCTCCATCATCTTTTCCCTCCCAACCCTGTGCCCTAAGCCCATACCTTGCAGCTTTTTCAGCACAGCCACCTCCATCTTAAGGACCTGCTTGGGCTGCTGGGCTGACTCCACCTTGAGGGCCACATTCTCCCTGGTCAGCAGGTCCATGGCCTCATAGATCTCACCAAAGCCCCCACCTCCGATCTTTTTTAGCTATGGAAAAGGGGAGACAGGTCATGCTCAGAGATCAGGCTGAACAAGTTCCTCATTCCACCCCCTACTGAGTTTGCATCCTTCATTGAGGGCAGGGGTATCCTTGAAGAGGAGGACCCCATGTCTCCCTTGCCCCACTCCACCAGTGCCCCGACCTCCTCTCCTAGTGCCTGGAGGCAGACAGCTCAGCCCATGGGTATACAACCATCCATACACACACACACACACATACACACAGGTAGGGCCAAATGTCAGAGTGGGGAGTAGGAAAAAAGTAAGAGACCATGACTCTACAGACACAGAGACAAGTCTGTGTAGGATTCTTAGAGAGAATAATAGGAGAGATAATAGGCTATCTTTTCTTCTCTAGAAGGTCAACAAATATAATCCTCCTCATCCCCTACCTGGACTGAGCAATGCCCTCTAACTGTTCTGCCCCTACTCAACTCGGAGGGAAACCAATTCCAGGATCTCCCAGCCTCAGGGTGGATCAACCCCCAGAGAAGCCAGCACTTCTGAGGGTTGACAGTCTCCTAAAAGATGCCTCCCCAGAAGAGTGAGAGAGTATTTCAGGGAGGAGACTCAGCAAAGGTTGTTCATAGCCCACATTCACTGCTGAAGCTCACATCCCTCTCTGCATGCCTGGTCAGATGCCCAAACCATGGTGAGCCTCCTCTCTAGGCAGTAGGCACTTGGGGCACGGTGGCAATAGTGCTTTAGAGAAACTTCAGCACCAATCTGACCCCCTCAGGCCTCTTCCTCCAGCTCTCAAGGCAGGCAGTGAGAAGGGCCTGTGTTGGAGGCCCTGGGAGGGGAGGTGAGCAAAGCTGAGTTCTAGGAAGGGATTAAAAATCATTCAGAACTCAGAGATCCAGGGGTCTTGGAGGGTGAGGGCTCTACTGGCAGTGATGGGGGAACAGGAAGAAAATGCTGAGTTCCAAGTGGGGACTCATTTGGTCTCCGAAAGATGTACAGCTCTATTTTCAACCCTTCAGGCATGGTGACCTGACCTCTCTGAGCAGCCTGTAAACCCCAACTCTAAGCCTCCTGCATCTCTGAGCCTGTCCCTTAGCGTCTGTTCAGCACTTGAATGCCTAGTAATGGTTTAATGGTGGTTGACACCTGGGGATGGAAGGAGGAAGAGGATAGGGCAGAGCTGGAGGACTGGGATTTCCCAGCACGTTACTAGTGAAATCACTCAGGAAGAGAGAGGAAGATGAAAGGAAGATTTAAAAGAGAAGTGGAAGGCTGGGGGAAACGTCAAGGTTTCGGTGCCCAGGAAGGAAATAGGGAAAGAAGGAGGAAGAACAGTGAGAAACAGTACTTTTCTATTCCAGATGAAAGTTAAAGTCAGACTCTGGAAGAACTTCAGAAGCAAGAAGGGACAGACTGAGGCCAAAAGCAAACAATGGCACATCTTCCTCTGGGGAAGTTTGAAGTCAGGGGAGATACAGATTTACGGTTTGCTTGTGTGAGTATAGAGGGAAGGGCAAGGGGGAGTGAACAATGACTGCATCTTGGGTTCACAGATGTCATCTCAATTAATCCCCAGAGGTTCCTGGCAACACCGACGAGGAAGGTCACATGATTCCTCACTCTGCACAGAAGGAAAACTGAGGCACAGGAAGTGCAGAACCTTGCCTCAAGTCTCCCTGCCAGCAAATGGCAAAGCCAGGTTTCATTCAAACCCAGGCAATCTATGCAGAAACCACCCTGATGTAAAATCTACAATGTTATAGGATCTGTGGACCCTGCAGGTATTAAAAGTGTGAGTGCTTGAGATTCAAACCAAACTCCAACATCCTTGCTAGAGATAAGTAAGGAAGGCTCGGAGCAGTCAAGACATTAATGACACCTACTCTCCAATTTCCCAGGGTGCCCAAGGGTATTGCCTTTATTTCCAAAGAGGCTTCTTTAGTCTCCTCCTTACTTACCCACCAACTCCCATTACAGAACCTTCCTAGGACAGGGGAACTGTGTCTGCAGCCACCCCTTAACCAATATCCCTCCTCCCTGTGCCTTACAATTAGGTGGAACGTATTTACTAGGCACAGTGACTAGGCCCCTGATACTTTTAGGAATCAATGAAAATGTTTTAATTTCTGTTAAAATCAAAAGGGAAAAAAATGGGCTTCTGGGTGAAAGAGAAAAATCTAACATATAATATTAATTTTACCAATAGAGTCATAAAATATAATTTTTAGTACCTTATTCTGGAGGAAGGGGCCTGTGAAAGTCAAAACGTGGCCCAGCCCATGAATATCCTCTCAAAATCCCTTTGGCAAATCTTGTTCCTCCCTGCCTAAATTGTTTCCAACCCTGTCAAAGTACCTCGCTAAGGTAGAGGAGAAATATGACACAATAGGACCAGAACTAGTCCTTGGAAGGAAGGAGACCTGGTTTCTTGGCCCAGCTCTAAGTGACCTGGGTTGAGTTTCTCAACTCTCTGAGGCTCCACTCTTCCTCCCCTGTAAAATGAAGAAAGTTGGGCTAGATTTAGTCACAAAGATTCCTTCTGCTCTATGGTCCTGATTCTTGGATGGGTTGATTCTTGTCAGACAGACCTGGTCCCACCTACTGATCATGGAAACTTGGCAAATAAGCTAATCTCTGTGCCTCAGTTTCCACATCTGTGAAATGGGGGTAATAACAGTTTCTACTCCACAGGTTGCTGAGATAATGCATGCAAATCATTTTGCACTGTGCCTGGCAAGAGTAAATGCTCAAAACAAATGATAAATGATTCTGAGAAGCACTCCTCAAAAAGAATAAAATGTTATTATTTTTAAATACCCCACCTAGAACCCTGACCTCCACTTTCTCCTGGCCACAGCCAATCTCTGGGCAGTTTGTCTTGGTTCCATCCCTCACTGGGAATAAGCTGATGGGTGGCTTCTGGCAGTCCACCCTCTCTAGTTCTCCAGGGGGAGGGGGAGGAGGTGGGAGTAGGAGAGGTCAGCCTACTGGGGCAAAGACTGCCTACTCACCCCTCAACTTTCTCACTCAATTTCTTTCTTCATTCATCTCCCACTCCCTCTCTCAGAAAGCACAAGAAAGGTTTAGGCTAAACTCTCAATATGTGTGTGAACACACTCTTTCTCACCTCTTCAGTACAAACGTCACTGGGGCTCCAATCTGCCAGAACTAAGCTCTTGTACCAGAGAACCCCCTTGAACACTCACTTTGCCAGACCTCATTTCTTTTATTACTGCCCTGGCTCCTCCTCCTCCAATTTCTGCTCCAGTCCTCTCCCTCTCTGGAACATAAACACTTGCTTTTCTCCACTCTCAGGCCCCTAAGAATCTCCTCTTCTTCACCCACTCTGTGCCCTTCTTCCCCTCCCCCACCTTTGCCTCTGTCCCTGGGCCTCTAAGGGACCTGCTCAGCCTGGGCGGCTGTTGCAGGAGACTCTCCTCCACTCGGGTCCCACCTTCCCCCCCAACTTGGCACCCCTGGTAAGCTGAACTTCCCCTCCACTAAAGTACACAGGCTTCACGGACACAGGAGCTCACACACACACACACACACACACACACACAAGCACACACACGGACTCAGAGTGAACCTGACCTCTATGGGTTCCCTCCCTTCCTTTTGGCTCACCACTCCAGTGCAGATAGATCCACAAGCCCACACACTGGTTCCCCCCACACTACTGCCCCACAATCTGCCCCACATCATCCTGCCCCCATAATAAGACATCAGAGAGCTCTTACGTGACAGAAAAAAAGGAGGTGAGACTAGGGCTAATTTACAATAGATGGAGTTCCCCCAGGCACTGCCATTCTCCCCACCCACATGTGCCCCCCCATCAAGGCCCAAATCCCCAAGGAGGGTCGGACTACAACTCCCAGCAGGCCGAGCAGCCTGAAGTCCCGGGCTGGAGCAGCAAGGCACGCTGGGAGATGGAGTCTCGGCGTTTTGCACCTGCCGCAGGAACCGGCGAGGGGAGGAGGGTAGATGGAGAAGATGGAGTGCAGATGCGGTGGGAGCAGCCTGCAGGGCCTCTTTCCCCGAACCCAAGCTTTTTCGTCCTCTGCGGAAGCGGAGGGACACATGCTCATTCACTGCCCTTCTCCAAGGTCCGGCAGAAAAAGAGCCCCTACCCTCACCCGCTCCCTCCTCCCTACTCCGGGCTCTGCAGCTTCTGCCCAGACATCCAACCAGGAGTTGTTCCAGGCTGGGCCGGACCAACGTGACCTAGCGGGGAAAGGGATGAGAGAAGGCAGGGTTGGAGAGAGGGCACTGGTAGAAAGCGATTGTCCACACATGTAGGCAAATTAATGACCTGCGCTTATTATGCACATGAGCTCAGAGGCACCTCCCTCTTAGGGTAGGGAAGCTGAGGGCACCTGTTTTAACAACTCTCCAGGTCCTCTTCTCCTTCCCCATTCCCTCTTCTCCCCCCAGTCACTCACTCACCACCTTCCAGCGATCCTTGACCACGTAGTTGGCCGGCAGGATGTCGGCCTGCTCCCCTCCCCCACTCATGTTGGTTTCGTCCTTAAGGGCGGCCGCTAGGCACTGCATCCGCCAGCCAGAGGGAGGGGTGTCCGCAGGACCTGCCCTGGGGGGGCCATCTACCTGGGGAGTGGGGAGGGGCTGTGAGTTGGGGACGGGCTTGGACCCAGGACCACCTTGCAGGGATGAAGGAGGGAAGCTCCACTCTCCTGGCAGGCATTCTTCCTAGGCCCACCAGGAGGGAGACCTGGGCCAAGAAGGACCAGTCTGGATGACTCAGTCTGTGGTCCCCAGAGCCCATGCATAAACCTTCTCTGTGCTACAAAATACTCATAGAGCTGTGTATCAGACGCTTAGCAAAAAGGGAAGACCTGCTGACCGAGGGGTGACCCATGCCAGAGTGACCTGCTTATCAACCCTGGGAAATATGATAATCAAGAAAATGAAGGGAGATACTACAGCCCCTTGAGGATGGTGCTAAGTGAGCAGGATGCAGCTGCTGAGAGGCACACATCATTCTTACTGGTGAGCTGAAGCACTTGACATGGGCTTTATGAAGTGAGGATGTGAGTGATGGGGTGATCATAGGCGATGGACTTAAGACATGGATGTCAGAGGGACAGCAGTCCTTTGGCCACTTTGGAGGGACAGAGGCAGGCTGTCCCTGGTGAGTGCAGGAAAGTGGGAACAGCCTACCAGAAGGGAAAAGAAGTGACAAGTAGCAGGTCTGAGTGGGAATAGGGTGAAAGAGCCTCCAACCACACCTTTCTGTGCCTGCTCGGGAGTCAACAAGAAAGAGCACACCTCTTGTGGAATTAGAGTGGATAAAAGTTGGATATCAGGCCTGGGAAAGCCAGGCACATGTTACACAGGGAAATGTAAATGTATGTGTGTGTGCATGTCTGTGTATCTTTGTGTGTGTTTTTGTGTATCTTTCTGTGTCTTTGTGTCTACAATGAATCCATGTGAGTCCATGTGTGTTTATCGATGTGTCTGAGTGTGGTTGTGTGTTTTTGTGTCTCTCTGTATGTGATGTTTGTGTGTGTCGGCACAGGGCCAGAGAAGATGACTTTCTGAGATCTCTGCTAACCCAGGGCAGGATTTGGAACCAGGATCTTTTCCTCTCGTCTTTCCCCCAACACTTTTTACATGTATACTGCTGTGCCCTTACAATGACTCTAAAGAGTCACAGGCAGAAGAGAAAGAAAGAAGTTATTCAGGCTGAGGATTGGGGATGAGGAGCGGTGGAAGAGCAGGAAAGTGACTAATGGATCTACAGATGGGGTGGAAACTACACTGCATACACCTGTCTTTCCTTGGCATGGGATGATCTCACAGGCCTCCTGTGTCTAGACATCCTGTAGGGAACAGGATCAATGTGAAGGTGTGGAAACAACCTTCAACAGGTCATGATGTGCCTTGGGGGACATGTGGAGAAGGGATCTTCATGAGGAGGGACACGTCACTCTTTCTTTCTTCAAATGACTCAGCTACACTGTGTTATCTACACAACTTCAGAGTGTCAGGACTCTTCCCTCCTTCTGCCAAAGTGGGATATGAAGCATCAGGAATTTGGAGGACAGTGAGGGCAATGGCAGGATGAAGAGAGCAGTAGGGACGGGGGTTCTAGTATAAAGGTGGAGGAGACAGGTTGAGGACAAGACTGAAGAAGCAACTGAACTGGTGGGGAGGGGGCTTAGGAAGTCTAACTAGGTGAAGTCTGGTGGGACGCCCAGTTCTGTCACCATTAGAATTTTCATGAAGTTGATGAGGAAAATTTGTGTCCTGCTCCTGTTTTATAGAGGGGCAAAATGAAAAGAATTAGGTGAAGTGGGAGAAGTGAGAGTGGAGGCAGGAATATAAACGTGAGAGTTACCTGCCTCTCCCTATTCTTACTGTCTGCCTCAGAAAAGTACATTCAGCTCAAACATAAACACAAGAAACTTGGCTGCCCCATTACTGTCCCCTTTAGCTCCCCCACCCCCCCGTGTGTGTGTGTGTGTGTGTAGACATGGGTGTGTGGTGAGGAGAGGGCTTGTGGAAGGGGGTTTATATGCATATCTGCCACAGAGTGCACATATGAGAGTGTGTGGCACCAATGATGCTTGCGTGAGTGTGTGTGAGGGGGAGAGGCATATCTCTAAATGGTTGGGAGCTCATCATGGTAAGTGACTGTAAGTATTGATGGGTAATGCGCCAGGTGTGTTGTGGATCTAGGAGCCAGGTAAGGTGAGTTGAAGGAGACCAGTGAGGGGTAATAGAAACAGGTGAGAGAGGTGTGGAAGGGGACAGAGGGGAGCAAAAGGCATGAGAGGTGACAGGATCAGAGAAGGGGGGTAGGGAAGCTAGAGATAGGCCAGAAATAATGATGACAGGTGAGGAAGGGACAGGACCAAGAGAAAGGTCTCTGGGCACAGTTGAGGGAGTGAGCAAGTGGGTAAGGAGGCGATGGAAGGATGGAAAGTCTGAGGACAGGGAGAGGTTATGGAGACGGACGAAAGAAAGACTTGTCAGGGGTGACAGGAGAGTCAGGGGCGAGTAGGGAGTAGCAAACTCCCTGGAGGACAGGCTGGAGCGGGTGGGTTTGTGTGCTGGGGGCAGGGAGCGGTTCCAGGCCTCGGCTGCGGCCCAGGCCGTGTAGGCCAGCGTCCCAGCTCAGGCAGGCGGCGGTGGCGACGGCGACGGCGGGGCGGGGGAGCCCGAGAAGGCTGCGCTGGGAGGCGAGCCAGGGGCAGGCCCGTTGAGCCCGCGGAAGGAGCCCCCTCCCGACCCCGGCCCACCCGCCGCCCGCCCCGCCCCGCCTCACCTGCTCTGTGCCCGCTGCGGCTGCGGCTGCGGCGGCGGAGGCAGCGGCTCCGGGCGGCGCATCCCCCGGGGCCGGGGCGGGGCGGGGGCGGCTCAGTGCGGCGCTGGGCGGCCCGCTCCCTCCGGTGGCGGCGGCGGCCTCCCGACCGGGACCATCCCGGCCCGGCCCGGCCCGGCCCCGATCTTTCTCGGGCGACGGCGGCGGCGGCGGCGGCGGAGCGGGGAGCTGCCCACAATGCACTGCGCCGCCAGCATCAGCACCAGCCCTGACATCACCGCCCCACCGCCCCGGCTCTTACATCACCGGTCTTTCTCTGACATCACGTCTATCCTGCCCCTCTCTACACTCCCGTAGTCCTTAGACTCTCTCTAATAGGCCCCCTCCAGCTCTCGGTTCTCTTCACTGGTCTCTGCAGTTCATTTGACTCCATAACCCAGCAGAGCCCCAACACTTCTTACCTGTCTTCATAAACCTCACCTGTCTCCCTCACACTTTAGCTTCCCTATTCCCAGCATGTCCCTATCAGTCCTCACCCCACCCATCAGCCTGACCTGACTTCTCCTCTCTATTTTCCATATGTTCATATTACCTTCCTCTAAACCCGTTTCCCCTCATCCTCCTTGGTCCTCATCAACCACCTCTTCTAATACCAACTCGCACTTGCATCCATCACCCCTCACCTGCATTTCTTACATCCTGTAAGAGGGAAGACAAGATATATGCCTTATCTCCTGGCTCAACCTCTCTCTCTCTTTCTTTGGCCCTTTCTCCCATCTGTTAACAATCTGTCATTGTTTCTTACTGCTTAACAAATAAGATTCATACTTTTTTTCTTTTTTTTTTGTAGAGACAGAGTCTCACATTATCGCCCTCGGTAGAGTGCCGTGGTGTCACACAGCTCACAATAACCTCCAATTCCTGGGCTTAGGCGATTCTCTTGCCTCACCCTCCCGAGTAGCTGGGACTACAGGCGCCCACCACAACACTCGGCTATTTTTCTGTTTTTTTTTTTTTTTTTGCAGTTCGGCGAGGCTGGGTTTGAACCTGCCACCTTCGCTATATGGGGCCGGTGCCCTACTCGCTGAGCCACAGGCGCCGCCCAAGATTCATACTCTTTATTGTGTCATTAATATCTCTTCCCAACATGGGCCCATAAGGTGATTACTCCCCTTCTTACAGACTGAATTACTCAACATTCCCTAAACAAACTCTGCACTCTGTCTCTCAGTTTCTTCCTTCTTTCCATTCTTTATGCCTTTAACAAATGCATAATAATAATAACAACAATAATAGCAGCATCTATTTACTTCTGCAAGATGCTATTCTAGCTTTGTACATGTTAACGCATTTAATCCTCATAACCCCTCAGGGGTTAAGTAATTTGCATTCAGTTACACAGCTAGCAAGTGGCAGAGCTGGGATTCAAGCCCTGGCTCCAGAATCCATGGTCCTAATCAACCACTCTGGGAGGAAGGGTTATTGAGTGTACAGGAGTAGTCAGGGAAGCTTCCCACAGCACATTCAACTGTAATTTGAAGGACTGGTGGAAGTTTGCCAACAGAGAAGTAGGGCCAGGGCAGAGGGTGAAAGAGACGGGGAAGATAGAATGAGATGAGGCAGGGAGTGGACCTTGTAGGCAGTGTAAGAAAATTAGATTTTATCTATTTGTTTATTTGGAAGTGCAGTGGGTACTGTGGTGAACCATCCACATCCTGCTTCAGAATCTGGGTACTCATTCCCCCAGGCATTGCCTCACCCAAGATTATGCCCCCTTCCTGAGACATCCCACATCCAACTGATGAATACAAAGACCTGGTCCCCTTCCCTCAAGTTGGGACAGCTCTGCAGGACATCTCATTTTCAAAACAGATAAGGTAAGCGGAGGCTTCTGTTGAGATTGTGCCCAAACTCAACTTCCCCTTCAACCCAGCCCTGCCTTCTTCACCCTCCACAGATATTGATCACCAGAGCACTTCCCAATAAACCTACTGCCTGATCATCTCTGTCTCAGAAGCAGTGTCCTAGGGAACCTGACCTCCTGAGCTGGCCTCAAGCAATCCTTCTGCCTCAGCCTCTCAAGGAGCTGTGACTACAGGTGCATGCTAAGCTAACTCTAGCTACTTATACAATTTTCTCTTTATCACTGGTTTTAAGTTATTTGATTATGATGTGCCTTTTTAAATACAGTCTTATTTATGTTTCTTTTGCTTGGATTTGTTAAGATTCTTGTATCTGTGCATTTATAATTTTCATCAAGTTTGGAAATTTTCAATCATTATTTTCTCTTTTTTTCTGCCTTCCTCTTTCCTTCAGGGACTCCCCTTACTCTTTTTATTAGGCCACTTGATGTTCCACAGCTTATTGATGTTTGTTTGTTTTTGTTCTCAGTCTTTCTTCTTACTGTGTTGCATTTTGGATAGTTTATATTGCTATGTATTCAACTTCATTTTTTCTTTAACAACATCTAATCTGGTAGTAATCCCATCCAATCCATTTTTCTTTATAATTTATATCTCTAGAAGTTCAATCTGAGTCTTTAAGAAATCTTGCACATGTCTACTTGCCACATTCAGGATTGTTTTGTTTTGTTTTGTTTTTGGAGACAGTGACTCACTCTGTTGCCCAGGCTAGAGTGCAGTGGTGTGATCATAGCTCACTGCAGCCTCAAACACCTGGGCTCAAGTAATTTTCCTGCCTCAGCCTCCAGAGTAGCTGAGATTACAGGTACATTAGCCACTATTCTGGGCTAATCAATTTTTCTTCTAACTTTCTTAAACATATGGAA
The DNA here is from genome assembly GCA_963573935.1 of Arctocebus calabarensis. Taxonomy (NCBI): domain Eukaryota; kingdom Metazoa; phylum Chordata; class Mammalia; order Primates; family Lorisidae; genus Arctocebus; species Arctocebus calabarensis. Next base: position 69,232 of record CAUYON010027188.1, read on the forward strand.
TAGTTACAATGACTGCTTTAATGTACTTGCCTGTTAATTTTATCTAAAGACTTTCTGGGGCTGGGCACAGTGGCTCATGCCTATAATCCTAGCACTCTGGGAGGCCAAGGTAGGAGGATCCCTTGAGCTTAGGAGTTCAGGACCAGCCTGAGCAACAGTGAGGCCCTGTCTCTACTAAAAAAAGAAAAATTAGCTGGGCATTGTAGCAAGTGCCTGTAGTGCCAGCTACTTGGGAGAAAAAGGTAGGAAGATTGCTTGAACCTAGGAGTTTGTGATTATTGTGAGCTAGGCCAATCCCACCCACTCTAGCCTGAAGCCTGAGCAACAACAGAGTGAGATTCTGTGTTAAAATAAATAAGGTCAGGCACGGTAGCTCATACCTATAATCCTAGCACTCTGGGAGGCTGAGGTGGTGGATTGCCTGAGCTCAGGAGTTCGAGACCACCCTGAGCAAGAAAAAGCAAGAAAGACCCTGTCTTTAAAAATAACCCGGCATTGTGGTGGGTGCCTGTAGTCCCAGCTACTTGAGAGGCTGAGGCAAGAGGATCACTTGAGCCCAAGAGTTGAAGTTGCTGTGAGCTATGATGCCATGGCATTCTACCCAGGGTGACAAAGTGAGACTCTGTCTCAAATTATTTATTTATTTATTTATTTCTGGGTTCATTACAATGGAATTTTTTTTCTTACTATGGGTCTTTATTTTTTGAGACAGAGTCTCACTTTGTTGCCCTTGGTAGAGTGCCTTGGTGTCATAGCTCACAGCAACCTCAAACTCTTGCACTCAAGCAGTTCTCTTGCCTCAGCCTCCCGAGTAGATGGGACTATAGGTGCCTGCCACAATGCCCGGCTATTTTTTAGAGACGAGGTCTCACTCTTGCTTGGGCTGGTCTCAAACCCATGAGTTCAGGCAATTCACCTGCCTCGGCCTGCCAGAGTGCTAGGATTATAGGCGTGAGCCACCACATCCTGCTATGGGTCATATTTTTATGTGTCTTTTCATATCTTGTAATTGTTTATTTATTTATTTTAGAGACACAGTCTGATTCTGTGCTCTTGGTAGAGTGCCGTGGCATCACAGCTCACAGCAACTTCTCACTCTTGGGCTTAAGTGATTCTCTTGTCTCAGCTTCCCAAGTAGCTGGGACTACAGACACCCACCACAATGCCCAGCTATTTTTTTGGTTGCACTTGTCATTGTTGTTTAGCAGGCCCAGGCCAGGCTCGAACCTGCCAGCCTCAGTGTATGTGGCAGCCGCCCTACTCGCTGAGCTATGGGCGCCAAGCCATATCTAGTCATTTTTATTAGGTGTCAAATATTGTGAATTTTATCATATTCAGCCCTGTATATTTTTGCATTTTTAGTGAATATTTATGAGCTTTGTTCTGGGTTTCAGTTAATTTTAAAAACAATAGTTTGATGTTTTCAAAATTTACTTTTAAGCTTTACCAGAGCAGCCTCTATCCTTGGGCTAAGGTTTCCTCATCACCAAGGCAAAACCCTTCTGCATAATTTTCCTAGTGTCCTATGAATTATGAGGTTTTCCACATCAGCTGGAGGAACAGCACTATTTCCATCCCTCTGTGACCTCCAGCAATTGTTCACTCTGCTGCTTTCAATTTCTTCGCCCACCTCCATTTCCTACATAAGTGTACTGATCAGTCCTTAGCTATCTACTCATGGGAAACCATTTGAACATGTCCAGAGTTCTCTTTCCTATCCTGCACTCTGTCCTGACAACTAGCTGCTTTGACCTCCCTGGACTCCCAACTTTATCTCCTCAGTTGAGGAGACAGCTAGCCTCACCTGGCTTCCTCCTCCCTGCAGTCTAGAAATCTTGCAAGCAATAAGCAAATATAAAGCTCACCTAGTTTGTTTTCAGTCTTTCACGGATAACAGTACTATTCTATGCTGCCTAATGTTCACATATCACTATCCTATATATTCTGTCCAGGGTTTTAGTTATTAAACATGAGAGGGTAAATCTGTTACCTATTACTCCATTTTGGCCAGAAGCAGACATTTAATCTGGGTGGTTAAAAGGCAGGATGTGAAGATAACCTGGAAGGCATCCTCCAAATGCATGATTTCCACCTTCTTTGAGCCATTCAACCCTTTGCACGTTGCTGCTTGACGTTAATCTGGTTACTCCTGTTCTCAAGCCAAGGCTGGCCCTTCCCAAAGCCGGATGGAGTCCAAAGTCTCAAATTTGCCTTTACTCCCTTTGTAGCTCTTTTAGTGTCCATTGAGTCTCCCACACAAAATAAAAGCTTTAAAAAAGGGGTTGCCAACATGTGGATTTAAAGAGACTTTAAAGATGTGTAAAAAATGAGTAAGGTTAAACTATAGTATCTAGAGATGCAAATTTGGGTGATAAAACCATAAAGAAACATAAAGAAGTTTAATCAAGTCCTTGCTTTTGGTCCTTACTATCAAAGTAAAGGCAGTGGTTATTTTGGAGGGAAAAAGAGGGTTATGATTGGTGTGGGGCACATGGAAACTTTTGGGTAGTAGAAGATCTACTTCTTGATATGGGTATTATAAAAGCGTTTGTCTTATAATGATTCATTCATTTTAGGTGGTTGGCTTTCTGGAGCTGGGTCTGATTTTATAATAAAAATATCTTTATTAATATGTCCCCTGAATGGCTCGGCGCCTGTGGCTCAATGGGCTAAGGCGCTAGCCACGTATACCTGAGCTGGCGGGTTCAAATCCAGCCCAGGCCCGCCAAACAACAATGACGGCTGCAACCAAAAAATGGCCGGGCATTGTGGCAGGCGCCTGTAGTCCCAGCTACTTGGGAGGCAGAGGCAAGAGACTCGCTTGAGCCCAGGAATTGGAGGTTGCTGTGAGCTGTGATGCCACAG